>JAASGK010000695.1:0-17916 GCA_023334195.1 Globisporangium emineosum
AGAGAGAGAGAGAGAGAGAGAGCGAGAGAGAGAGAGAGAGAGAGAGAGAGAAGCCCCAGTGCTCAGAAGCGCGGGAGAATGTTTGTTAGTCAGTAGTAATAATGAGCGATAGGAGAAACGATGTCAATAGTGGCAGTAGTAGTTTAGCGGAATGCAGAATGCATTTTGGTTAGTATAAAGAATGCAGCATTGTCGTGTTTTGGTGTTGTTGATGTACGTTGTTGACTCTCTCTATGAAAACGGTACCTGTGAGCGTACGCATGCGTGACGGCTCTCCTTCTCTACAGCTCGTCGTTTTCGCTGTTGCCGTACAGGCGATTCCACGGCTGGAAGAACCCGAGCAGGCCGAACGCCGCCAAGAGCGCAAACGACAGTCTATACGCGCACACAAGACCATGGGAAACGTTAGCAACAAGCTCAAGAGGACTGCCATAATTGAGTCCATATAGACAACATATACGACAAAGCAAAGCAATACGTACGCGGCCTTGGTCTTGTTGTAGCCCGCGACGTCGATGTGGAACTGGTCGAGCGCTTTCTCAATGTCCGCGATCTTCTTCTCGTACGCGGCCTTCTCCTCGGCGCTCAGACGGCCCTTCTTGACCTTGGCCTCCTCGAGCTTCTTGTCCTGGAACAACACCGCGCGGTACTTGGCCAACTCGGCGCGCGCCATCGCCACCGCGCGCGCGCTCTTTCCGCCCTGTTGACCGTCCCATGTTAAAACGCATGCACGCACGCGTGGGGTCATCGTAAGCGCGTGCCAATAAAAAAAGATCAGAGCAAGAAACGGCAGATCGAGGGAGCACTACGTACGTGCTTGGTGGTGTAGCGCTGAAACTCCTTGTCGAACTGCTCGACCGTGTTGCGCGGGTTGACGTTCGCCATGATGTCCGCCGTGGTGTTCATCGTGAGTGCGTTGGTGCGTTGATACAGGAAAGGTCTTGAGCGTTAGGTGGTGCTTGGGGGAATGATTGATGAAAGACAAGAAGAGCGTCAGCGCCAAGAGGGAGCTTCTATTTGGGAAGGGTAGGGTACGTTTTACATAATCAACGACGCGACGCTCTGAGACAAGACCTGGAGGTTGAAGGACACTCCCCGCAAGTTGACAGTTATACAGATCCTGATTGGATGAAAATGATCCATTTTCAGTTACATGTTTGAATTTGTTAAGAGGTTTGGTGGGTGGCGGTTTGGTTATTTAACTCTCGTGCAGACTCGCGACCGTGAGCACGAAGAACGTCGTGCCAAACTGGAGCCCGTACGGGTTGTTCGCCTCCGTCGCCACTTGCTCGTCGATCAGCACGATGCGCCCCACGACGTAGTCGGGATATCTGCGACATGAGGCACCACAAACAATCACAGCATGGCCAAGAATGATGAGTCTCTCAAACCCCAGGGTCAAACATCGTCAAAGGTATCACAACAATCACTCACCGTCCGTTGATGCTGAACGACGATATGGACTCCTCCGACAGGAACCGGTGTGGACAGCCAAGGTGGAACGCCAAGTACACGCGCTGCGCGTCGCTCCCCGGCGCGGACGTGGGCAGAAACAGCGCCAGGTCGTTCACGTCAAACACGCGGAACGAGATCTTGAACGTGTCGTTCACGTCGTTCTCCGAGCTCCGCAGGCTCAGTTCGTCTTGCCGCCGGTCGAGCTCGTTGCGCAGGAGCTGCAAAGTAGTAGTATCGAGCAGTACAATGTTAGCACTCAGCACCATCAAACGAACAACTCTCAATAGCAAGGTACCTTTTCAGCATCCGCGCTTGCGAGCAGCTCCAGCACCCGAGTCTCGATCGCGCTCATGCTTGAGCCCAAGTACTCTTCGACGTGAACCTCGTGTCCGTCTTTTTCAATCGGCAGCTGCAGCAGATTCAACACCTTTAAAAGCGACGTTCTGTACAGGCCAACGCTGTATTGTAGTGACTGGACCGAGTGCTGAAGCTTAGTTTGGTTGTCTTGCAGCAACTTCTCGCGCCTCGTACGCTCCTGAATCTCTGTGCACAATCAAATTCAGTTAAGGAAAACCCACGATAGATAGAAAACGAATGTCGAATTTTCTAAAGCAGGGAAGAAATGCGCGTGGAAAAAGGATATTCTTCAAACGCGGTGGCGTTCATGAGGAACTGTTGGTTCTCGCTCTGCGCACACAAAATACAAGCATGTTAGTAGAAAATACCAGCAGACCAGACCATGCAACATGCTGAAGCGTAGATAAACCTCGAGCTTCGCGATGAGCAAGTCCTTCTCACGCTTCTCCTGTTTCTCAGCTTCTTCTGGTCATGCACACACAAAATTGTAAGCCATCATCGCCCGCCTAGTACTTAGACACACGTACACAATCCATCAAGTATCATACCTTGAGCCAACTTCGTCGACGCAAGCTCTCTTTCCAGCAAGTTCGATCGATCTGCTTCTGACGAACTCGTCATCGCGCCAGCAGTTGCAGCGAGCGCAAGCACCAGTGGGAACTCACACGAGCTGTCACCGCCTCGAGCGCTCGTCTTTGACAAATCAGAGCGCGATATGGAGCCGCTCTCAGAGCCAAAATACATGTTTTTCTTCGATTGCTCCAGTTCTGCTGTAAGCTCCGAGACCCGCGATTCCAATTCTTCGCAGCGCTTTTGCAAAAGCTGGACGTCCAAACTGCCACCAGCTTCATTGAGTCCATCAAGTGACCCATTGCTTGCGCCAAATCCGCTGCCTCTGAAGCTGTCACCTCCGAATTGCGGCTCGTCACGAGAAAGGGTGTCCGATTCTGCTTTTTCCTCGAGTGCATCTTCCGATCCCTCAGAGTCGTCTTCGATTTGAGGGAGGCTCTGCATACAATAGGAACATTAGATAGTCAGCAAACAAATTCCACAGCTTCACAGATTTCTTTCAATCCATACCTGATCAAATGGTCGCATGCGGAATTCACAGTGGGAAGGCTTCTCTGCGAGCCCAGACACAAAGTCTCGAGGCAGATGCTGTCCAAAGCTTCGCAAGAAAACTTCTCGATATTGCACCTGTAAGCAAGTAACATCGCCCAACGTAGTTTGGTTCGCTGTCCTTCAAACATGCATTTGATTATGCAGGTAAGGTAGGACATACCTCTTCTTCGCGAAGCTGAGCTAGTTCTTCGGCCATCGACTGGATTCTGTCAGAAAACTTGTGTCCATACTTCAGTCGTCGCGCAATCTCTTTCAGACAAGCGGCGTACGATTCTGAAACCCACACGCAGAGAAACACACACACATCAACACCAATCATTTACTCTAGCTGTGATCAAGTTTAAAGCCTCTTAGTACCTGGCAGTTTCTCGAGATGCTCCAGTTCGTTGAAATGCTTCTTTTGGGCTCCAAGAGCTTCTTTCAGCATCGCCAGCGAGTTCTCAAAGTCTCGGATCTTGGACTGCACAATAGAGATCTGGCGCAGATTCGAATGCACCATCCCATAGAACGAGAGCTTGGCATTCGAGATCTTGGCGAGGCTTGCGTTCACTTTCTCTGCAATCTTTTGCGCTGTTGGGAGCTGTTTATCACATCACATATACACAACTGTTAGCAAATCAATGAGAGATCCGCGATAAGAATTTCATCAGCAGGCTTTACCATATCGTGCTGCTTCTGGTACAATTCGTCGATGCCACGGCAGACCTCAAGCGCACTGGATGAGGCAAACATCGTCGACGACGGCGTCACTTCCACTGACGTCTGTGCGATTTTGCGCATGACAAAGCCCAGGTTGTCGTTCAGCTTCTTCGTGATCTGCGCCTGTGTGCCCGCGAGCTGCTTCATCCCACCAAGTTCTTGGACAGCGTCGTTATATTCGAGCACGCTTCGCTCCTGAGAATTCACGATCGCGTTCACTTCGCGACAGATTTCGTCATGCCCGCTTTGCAATCGCAGCACTTGGGTGCGCACATGCGCGTGCGATTGCTCGCATTGCGCTGCCCACTCGCGCTCTCTTTCCACAGGGATACAATCGTACAGCGTCTTACGCTCGTCGGTCGCAAGCGCTGGGTGGAGTGTGATGGTCGAAAGCGCCCCCAAGTAGCTCTCGAAATTGCTCAACAGACGCACGTGCTTGACGCTCGACTCCTCGAAATCGGTCCAGAATGGCGTGAAGTGCTTTGTCATCGACCTATAGAAGCATCAAGTCATCATTAGATACCGAAACAATATTCAGTCTACCACAGCGCTATAAAATTCCAAATACACACGCTTTGAAAATGTCCAAATTCGCGATCGCTGCGCCAATCGCGTCGGACTGAACGTGCAGCTCGGTCGCGCACTTCTCGCACGCTCGGATGTTCGCGACCGCGCTCTGCTCCAGCGCCTGGCTCTGGTTCACCTGTAGCTGGAAATGCGACTCGTAGTCTGCAAGAGCGCGCAGCAAGGGGCTCGACGACTCACTCAGCAGGCGCGAGCCTTCGGACGCAGACACTGGGATAGTCGGCACTACAGAACACGCCACCATTGCAGTCGTCAGCGCATTGACACCAATTACACGTACACAACGAGTACATGACGCCAATTAGTTACGTACTTTGAATGACCACTGGCTCAAGCTTCATATCCGATGGTGGCGCTGGCGTCTCGCTCGAAAGCATACGTCGGTCGTACAGGAACACGTGCTTCTCGTCCTATAATAACAGTCGATTAGCATCTTCATACGCATGCACCCAACACAGGTATAACAGCAGCAACAAATGGCTCACATCTGGCAGTCCATAGTGCGCAATCGAGCGCCGCGGGTCCAGACGCGCATACGGCGGCCCGCCGAGCAGGATCTGGTCTGCCGCTGGGATTGCGCTGCACTTCACCAGCTCTTCACGTAGCTCTTCCACAACGAGCCTATTTGCTCGTCACCAAACGTCATTGCCACACACGACAACAACAACAGCAAGAACAGCACATGAGTAACCAACCAAGCAACACCAACCAAGCCGCAAGAGAGCACGAAACGTACTCGTTGTTGGCAAGCGCGACGGCGTAAACCGCGCCGTTCGTCGCGTTGCCCACGCGCACGAGCGTGGAGCCGCCGCCGCCACCAGCAGAGTCACCATAGTGGACCACGCGCTTCTCCTCGTCCTCGCTGCCAAACTGCGCCATCACTTCCTCTCTTCAGCTCTCTCTCTTCTCTTGGTTCTCTTGGTTCTCTTGGTTCTCTGACGGAAGCGCAGGCAAAACAAGCGCGCGTGCCAAGAAAAACAACAGAGCTCGAGTGGGTCGATTTTATGCCGTTGAAGAGGTTTGAAGCGCCCGCTGTTGCAAGTTGAGGAGGGAAGAACGAATCAGTTGACTTGGATTGGAGAAGTATATCGAGAACGTTGCTGAATAAGAGGGAAGCTGAATTTGAAGCAGTGAAACATATTCTGTTAGATAGGTTCGTTCTCAGAAGAACGCAGCATGATCGAGGCATTTCCACCGTTTTGTCTTCATTCTCAACGAGCTTTCCACTTGTTTCTTCACTCTTCATTCTTCATTCTTCTCATTTATCAAAGGAAATACACACGTACACGGGAATACTTAAAACTATCGACTGGCTGGGCTTGACTTCTACTGCAACGGTCGTCAGCCGATCTCGTCAACTCAGCAGCTCAGCTCACGCTCACTAGCAGACACCCTCCGAGATGCCCTCCGAAAAGTCTTCCGAGTAGCCGTACGGACGGTTGAAGACCACGTCTTCGTTCCTGAACGCCTTCATGTACGAAGGTTGCTCCATTTGCTGACTCACGTGGTCGTCTCCTCCATTGTACTGCAGCGGCGAGTCCACCGTCGCAAACGCTGGCTGGTATCCATTGTTGCTCGGCGGTGGGATTGGAGATAATAAAAACTCCGGCGCGAGAAGGTACTCTGGAACCTCACGAGGCAGACTCTGCGGTGCCAGCTGAGGAGGTTCATTGTAGCTGTCTTGTCCCTTTGGCCTGCCGTTTGGCGCTCGGTCAGTCTCGCTGAACTTCTTGTAGCTCTCTTCCCACTCTGGACCGAGCACGCTCGAGAGCGCCTTCAGCACTTCCTCGCTCGCTTGTATCCGGTGTTCACTGAACGCTGGAAGGCGCACGACATCGTGGATGTGGCGCAATAAAAATGGCACACAGTTCTTCTTCAGGTCCTCTGCATTGCACTCGTCCGAGATCGACAGCAAATTCACCACATTCTCAACGGAAATCTCGCGGCTCAAGAATTCTTCAGCGCGCTTCTGGAGTTCAAGCACACAGTAGAATGACGCCGCTCGCAGCAGCTCCACTGCAACTTCCGATGTGATGTCCACTTTCCCCGTGTACTAAGAACAAGAAAACAAACATGGTCAGTCCCTCAAATTGCACGATAGAGATACGACCATAAGACGCAGAACGTACCAAAAAGCGCAGCAGCATCGAAAACACTTCGTAGCTGCAGTTGTCCACTTCGATCATAGCGGTTTGGCTCGTGGCTGTCCCAAACTACAAACAATAAGGAATATGGCAAAACACAACACAATCAGTGCACTGGTAACACGTCACGCAGTCGGAATATAGTCGGTGGGGTTGACTCACTCTCACCATGTTCTTGAAATACGAGTTTCGGAAAAACAGCACGACTTTGTGGGCGTTGATCGGCGCAATGTGACCTTTCACAAGGAATTGCAGATCCGAGAGCGAGGAGTTCAAAAAGAGCTCCTCGTGATCATCCACCACATACTGCGGCACGTCAATCGTCAAATCTGGATCGTATCCCTGAGGCACCAGATGCTTGATTGCGTGGGCAGCGGCGCAACGAGGGAATTCCTCAGAGGACTGCAGCATGTAGTAGAGCACCGAGAACAAACCCTCCGAAAGAAGGTTTGGAACTTCGCTCGCGTCCATCATGTGCACGAAGGTCAAGAGGATGTTGCCTCTCAGTTCACCTGCAACACGAACACAACAGTCAGTACCTGGAGCTTGAAATGGTCACACCAAAATTGTCATGGACTTACCGATATTGGCGTCAGCAGAGACACGCGCCACAGCATGCAGCATTCTGCGAAAGTCGGCGCGGTTGATCTGCTTCCAGATATTCCGCAGCGCCTGCAAGCAAATACCCCAGGTCTTCGACGCTTCCTCAACTTCAAGCATCTGCAACACAGCTCCCTCCAAGACCATCTGCAACGTGCTGGAAACGCTGGACGACAGCGCGCAGAGAGCACCAGCAGCATGGACGGAGATCACAGTGTCCGAATTGTGCATACCCTCCATCAACGCCACGATCCCACCAAATCGTGTGACGTAGTCGTGGTTCACTTCATTCTCCAGCAAGGACTCCAATGCGATCACAGCCGTGCGCTTTTTGTCTGGGTCGTCGGATTTTAACATCTCCAGAAGCTCAGGGATCGAGTTCTTGACACATCGATCACACAATCGAGCACGCCCCTCGCTCCCTTCCACCACTGCTCGGGACATCGAACATTCGTGGCAAATGATTTCACCGCATTCCTATGAAACAAAGAGAAATTAACATCATTAACACTACAGAAGATAGTCACAATACAATGCATGAGTCGATCACTTACTCGGCAGTGGTGCTTTCGTCTGTAAAACGTGAACACATTCTTGCAGCACGCGCAATCAATCGCTTCGTGGTCTTCAGCCCACGGTTTGATCAGACCCCACTTCAGCAAATCGTTGGCGGATTCGATGATCGTCGCATTGGGTTCGTGGAAGTGAACGTTGAGTACATCCGAGACCTTGTCGCTCAAATACGGTGACGGTCGCACGAAATGCGGGTCCTTGGCGTACAAGGACGCTCCAACTTGTCCAAGCTGGGCAGAGTACGCTGGCAAGCGGGCGACCCAGTTCGGAAGTCCAACCTACGCAATTGAAAGAAATGAAATCGTCATTAATGTTGGCATCACACTCGTGCACATGTAGGTTTCACCAGAGATACAGATAAGACTTACTCTCCATGGAAGGTCACGCCCGCTGTAGCCGTTGCGCGAAAGAATGTCGACAATGTCTTTCATCCAAACGGTCTTGTTCACACAGATGTATCGACCGCGAGCTTCTTTGTTCTCCAATGCAGCAATGTGCGCAAGCGCACAGTCGCGAACGTCCATCATGCTCCAGTCTGCGTTGGAAAACAACACAAGATTGCAACCATCGTCAGTATCAAACATCAATGACAATACAACAGGAAAAATAAGCACGACTTACTCAGATCCACCAAAGCAGAGTATTGGCCCGTGATCAAGTCGTAGATGATTTGGTTTCCAGGCGCAAGTTTGTTCTTCGACAGCGCGGGACCAAACAGCGTTCCAGGCTACACATAACGTTCAATCCACAGAGCCATGATGAGTATCTTTATTTGCTTCCCATGAGGAACAATAGTGAAAGCGCAACACGTACATTGATCGTGACGAGGTCGATTCTGCGGTCGCGCGGGAGTTGGTCGACAAGTTGCCACGCAGCTTCTTCCGCCAACTTGAGACTCAAAAAGTGCGGGTTGCGCTCGAGCGACGACGAGATGTTCCAGCACGCGTCATTGACAATCGAGTGCGGCGACACCGAATCTGCCATCGCAGCAACCGAAGAAGTCAACACGACCTGGTACATGCACAAACATCCAGCGAATAATGAATAAGACACACCATTTCGCATAATGAGAGAAGAAAACACACATGTACGTACTCGCTTGACTCGTGCGCGCGCGCACGCTTGGATGAAGTTCGTCATCATCGGGATGATACAGTGCATCCGGCTGCCAATGCTGTGGACGCCAGGCTCCTGCTGCTCCGAGAGCGGATCGCGCACCGAGCACGACGACGGCGTGCCAGTGTGGATCACAAAGTCGCAACCTGTCACATTATGCATCACCAATGGTCGTCAGATATTCAGCACATTTTTTTTCAGAAAAAAACAAATAAAATGGAAACAAAATAAAGCGTACCTTGCACTGCCATATCGCACGCCTCGGGGGTCAAAAGCGACGTTTCAACGACCGTGAAATTCTTCTTCGCAGCGGGGAGCGCAAGGATACCGGACACGTCGTCTTTGCGGTTCTGCACAGTGCCGCGCACGCGGTAGCCGCTCTTCAGCAATTCGCACACGATCCACGAGCCCAAAAAGCCATCGACGCCCGTCACGCAAATGGGCTTGACGCTCAGACTCGACGCGAGCTGGATCATCTTCTTGCGAAAGCGCAGCGTCTTCCACACCGACGGATACATCACGGTCTTGTCCACGGGAAGTGGCGCGGGCGAGATCTCGTTCAGCACCCCAAAGAGATTCGCGTAGCGCTTCACGGTGTCGGTGGCGCCATTCGCGCGGCGCTTGGTGTTCCCAGCGTTCGTCGTGATCTTGACGGGCGTGTTCGCAGCGCTCAAGCGGCCTTCAAAGCCGTCGCCGCTGTACTTGACGTTGCCGATCGCATTGTGTGTGACGTTGTTGCTGTAGTTATAGTTGTAGTTGTAGTTGGTGTTGTTGTTCTCGTTGTTGAACGAGCTGGCGAGCGACGTGAGCGACGACGAGCTCGTCGACTGGTACGAGTGCGAGCTGGACGACGGGCTAAACGTGGTCGCTGCAGCCGCAGCTCCATTCACGCCGTTGCCGTTGGTGTGACGCTTCTCGCGGCGGCTGGAAGCCGTGGACGTGCCCTTGGCGGGTGTCGTGGACGTGGCGCCGCCATTGTTGTTGGACGTGCCGCGACGGCTGCCGTTCCTCTTCTTGCGCGGCTGGGTGGGCGACGGCCCACTGCCTTCGTCGTCGTACTGTGCACCAAAGAGCATGATGCAGAGTGACAGACCGACAGCTGGTTGCAGATGTGCTTGGCTTGGGTGCGGTGGTTGGATGTGGATTGGCTTTGCTCGTGCTTTGCGCTTGCTGGTTTCACTTGGCTTGGGCTGCTGAGAAGAAAGAAATGTGTGTTCTTCGTCTCTCCCACAAGCAAAACCAATCGCCTTTTTGATCGTGGAGCTTTTCTCTCGTGGTGAAGTAACATTTGAACTCAGGGGGCGGCCAACGTGTTACTTTGCGAGCCCGCCCTTTCTTTTCCACAATGAAGATCTCCTTTTGTATGTTTATAAAGGTCTGAAATGCGATATCATGTTTATAAACAGGTTTTTTTGCAGCACAGGATTCTATTCATTACTGATATTAGACTACGGACAGTTAGATTATCGAAAAATACGTGTTTTTAAAAGGGTTATGATTCATTTTAAGAGGCGGTGGATTCTGTTTCGACTTTTTAGCTTTTGAACCATGTCGACGCCACACACAACAATACTGAAAACTGCTCGCCAGGAAGAAGACAAATTGAACGAGGCAACGCATTCTCTCACGTTTGGCAACGTGCTCGCAGCAAAATGCTCCACCTCCAAGGTTTTTTTTCGCTTGCAGACCTCAAAACGATAGACAAGACCGCAACAAGGACCCGTCTTTGGCTGCAAAAAGCGGTTGGCTCTGCGCCTGTGTTCACATAGCGAGGACATAGAGAGTGAAAATGAAGCCACATTTTTTATCACGTAAATATTCAAGAGTGGGATATTGAAGTGTTCACAATAAACAACCCCATTACCTTGCTGACATAACCTACCAAAATCATCCGCGACTCTCATCAAACGTGAGCTGAGCAAACGAGAGCAAAAAAGAGCAAACGAGACTGAGTCAATTTGCACATTTGGTGAGATCTCCTCTCTGCATTGGAGGGAATGGATAAGAAGTCCAACTGGTGTGTGAGAGAGCCACTTAGAGAGACTGAAGCGCGGAAGAGAGAGAATCGGCGCGCGGGAAGCACGTGGGCGTGCACGTATTTTGTCTTTGTGAGCTCCCTCAGCTGAACACTTTCGGCTGAGGGAGCTCACAAACACTGGCAACACTGACTGACGTGTGTGAAGGTGTGTGCATGAGCTGAACTGAAGAAGCGATGGACATCGTAAATTGATGCGGGGCAAAATAGAACACAGCAAATCACGTTCAATCACCGTACAAAGCGTTATAGTAGTTTGTTACTTCAGAGCGAACGGATGTGGCTGCCACTGTTTTGCTATTTCGCTGCATGATCCATGCAATAAATGGCGCCGACAATAACAGCCATGACGTGTCTCCAGCATGATTGCTCTTTTGGTTGCTGGTCTTTATTAAGATATTATGATATCTTTACTGGCTGCTACAGTATATAGCATTGCTCTCCTTCGCAGAAACTTCCTTTGACTCAGGTTTTGGCAAGCCTGTCTGTGCCAGCTATTTTCAGCTCTGTCGATGATTTCACCAGCTCTTTTGTCGCAAAAGATTGAGACGAACGACGTATTGATCGGATTAGTAGGGGTTTATAGAATACTGTACCTGGTTCATTGTTTTGAACTCGTGTCTCAACCTGAGATCTGGTTTTCCCCAAAAAGGTATCCATGTCAAATCCAGTCAACGAAAGAAAAAAACAGCAGCATTTACTGTTTTAAGTTTTCCAAGTGAGCGTGGATTTCCATTTTGAGGAATGACTGTGAGGTCATTCATTCGGCTTCAGCTCTTTGCATGCATACCGTTGCTCACTTGTGCCCTGCGACTTCTTTTCGGGGCACTTTCAGTTCGTTAGGAGAGCTCGTCGTCCAGCTACTTTGCAAACTGCTTGAGATTCGTGGGTGACGAGCTCCAGCAGCGGCTGTCGCCACTTCATGTGCGACCTCGTGGGTGCCATCAAGTCGTCTTCCATCCTTCGGAGCAAAAACACGGCAAAGGCCTCACGAAACCTTCAATTAGGTTTAAGAACCAAGAGCCGGCTTAAAGCGGCAGCGGTGGTTGACAACGACGACAAACAAGGCGACGACAAGCAAGCAGGAGGCGCCTGCGTTATCATCAAATGATCGCTATCTTGAAAGGCAAATCAAATCGATTTAATGCAATGAAGGCATAAGAAGTTGAAGCACGTGACTCCTGATCACCAACCTGGATCCAAGACACAGTCGTCGGCTTCGCAATCCAACAATTCAGCTCGTCATGTCAATTGGAAAATATTGGGCCAGCAGTATATAAGCGTACATGTATGCACTTGCTGGCGGTAGCGGCACGACATGATACAGCATTGACCAAAAGGGCGACCCTCGACCTTCTTATTGTGTTTTCTGGTATCCGCTCCTTTTAGACCGGACATCGACCTCAACATTGCAGTGTAACATGGACGGAACTGGTGGCGCTGTTGTATCGTGAGTCGCTCATCCGAGGAGCGCAGTGGCGCTGCTAATGCCTGTCTGAGCTGTGTCTGTGGGTGTGGAGGCGTACAACAGAGTTCTGTAGCGATCTGATCAAAGAACAGACATGACCAGGTGAGTAGACCATCACTCGCCGACCCGAGGAGTCAGATTTAAGAATCAAATCTGAGTCGACGCCGTGGTGTTCGTGGTGTGAGCTGCCTTTGCCTTGATGAGGCTGGCAACTCAGATCTCAGCTTTTCTTCACGGACTATGTCGACAATGAGTGATGGTTCATTGGGTCTCCTGTGCCTGGCAGAAAAGTGCTCTGCGTCTCCAAGCACCGACAGACTGATCTCACGTTGCCAGTTCAAATTCAAAAGCTGGCAGAAGCTTCATTCCGGTACGAGCAGATGGCTCGTTTTGCACAAGAAGGCGCTGTCAGTAGAGGTCGGTGTTGAAAGCGCTTGTTTTTTTTTACTTTCAAGTTGATTTCTTTGTCTGAGTTTGGAGAATTCGAATTCCGAGAATATACGTCCAGTACCCAGCCACCCAGCACCCGAATCGCCTGCGATAAACTTAGAAACCTCACATGCCAGTAGTTTGGCAACTTTGGCTTTGCAATCGTCATCACTGGGCATTCGCAGACGAGAGCTCGTTCGTTCTAAGTACCTCCATTAGCACGCATAAGCAGTACAGTAGCAGCATCGAGAATGGCGCCTCCGAGGAGGAGCTACGCGCCGTCAGCTAAACCGTCCGAGGTCTCCTCTGCAACGCCAGCAGGTACTGGCTGACTGAGTGTAGTTACCTATCCATTTCCAAAGTTCCTGCATGTATGAATGGTGTTGGTGTTAATTGCTGTCGTCTATCTACTAGACTCATCAACAGGTACTGTTGTTATAGCGAATGACGCGGCGCAGCAGACCGACTTTGGGCGCCTGGGCATCACGCTCTTCCTCTTGACCTGGGTCTCCATCGGCTGGACCGTGTGGCTCATCTCGCTCGGCGCGAGTCCCAGGGACGCCGTGAACCTCGCTATGCGCACCTACGACCTCGGCGACGACGAGCTGGGCGATTTCTGGGAGATCGCCGAGCCCCAAGCGTCGACAAAGGCGCTGGGCATCGTCGGGTTCGTGGTCATCCTCGTCGGGTACTTCTACGTGGCGCTCAAGCTCATTTTCTGGCAGCAGTCGAGTCGCATGGCTCCTACTAGTAGCCAGCAGAGCCTCTCTTCTTCTTCTTCTACGTCAAGGTCCCTGGACAGAGTCGCTGCGATGACTTCCCACCAGCGCTCGCAGATGCAGCTGAGCACTTCGTTCGAGAAAGTGCGGCGGAAATCGATCTTGCGAAGCGAGTCCAAGGTCAAGACCGAGCTGGAGCGCGTCGAGAAGTCGCTCTTTAAGAACAAGGTAATACGTCTGTATGTGGGATACTGAGGCCTTGGTACTTAGACTCCCTAATGCTCTCTATTGCGAGTGTGTGTCTTATCATCAGTACCTGTGGATGAAAGCGATCGGTCTCGCCATCCAGACCGGCCGACTCGTGCAGATCCTCGAGCGCGGACTTCCCATCCACTTGGTCTGGATCTTCCTCAGCTGTGTCGTATCGAGCTCCGCGTTCTGCGCGTTGATCATCCACAGCACGCGCAACCGCCGGGTGTTGCTGATCGCGTTCGTCGACACGCTGTACGAGGCTTTCTAGTCCCCACACTTGGCTGACAATGACACCTAGGTACAACAACCGACTGACTGACTACCACTCGCTGTCTGTTATCCCAGGTTTGACTTCTTCAACGCGGTTGTGTTCCCCATGCTCGTGCTCGTGTCCAGCGTCGGCATGTTCCGCGTCGACCGCGAGCAGCTGGCGATCAACATAGCGCTCTTCCCGGTGGGCCGGTTCGAGCGGCTCGCGCAGAGCATTTTCAACGACCCGGCGCAGCTGGAGCTCGTCTTCCGCTGCGTCAACTTCTTGCGCATCACGACGCCGCTGGACTTCATCACAAGGGTCGGACTCAACCTGCTGCTGTGCTACCGCGTGAGCCGTCTGACCGACCTCATCCGTCATGCCAAGCACAAGAACGGGCGGCTGTACCCGAAGCGCCACCCGATCGCGCTGCTGTTCATGTTCTACGCGCTGCTCACGCTCATCTTTGTACTCGTGAGCGTCAACAGCTCCCGACAGGCGTGCGAGACCCACAGCGAGTGCGTCGTGCATGCGCGCCGGTGGGTGAGTCTCAGCAGCAACGGAGAGTTCAACAAGTGTCCGTGCCTGGCGCTCGTGGACATGGAGACCGCACCGAAGAGCTACGACGAGTGGATCTCGTCGCCAAACGCGACGCAGACAGTGAGTTCGTTAGCGACCATGGGCGATCTCGAGATGATCCACCTGGTCAACCGAAAGCTCGAGACACTTCCCGAGTCCCTGAAACACTGCAAGCACCTCCGATCCATGTGAGTGTCTGTTGTCGTTTGGAATGAGCCTGTGTACTGACAAGTGGTCTTTGGTGTGTGTGTGTGTACGGTGGGGCAACACGCAGAACACTCATTTACACTGATACGACGAGCTTGCCAGACTGGACGAAAGACCTCACGAAGCTCGAGCACCTGTACGTTCATGCCCAGTTACTTGGCCCTTGGTGATCTACAGATGTCTCAATGGGAAGCATTGTAACACTTTGGTTTATATATATTGATACATTCTCAGTCATATTGAAGGCAAGCTGGGCGTGTCTGGGCTCCAAGAGCTCCCAAACGACCTGTTCACAAAGATGAAGCGCCTCACGGCCCTTTACATTGGCTCTCATCAAAACCTGACCGGTATCTCCTCTTTCACAGGACTTTCGCACCTGCAGACGCTGCTGCTTGAGCGTTTGCCTGCTCTGCTAGAGCTCCCAGACTTTGGTTCGACGAGAAAGATCGAGCATATGCAGCTCACTACGCTACCGCTTATCAAGAAGATCCCCGATCTGGCGGCGATCAGCGAGAGCCTGAGCTCGTTCAGCCTTGTGGGCAGGACCCCAGTGTGCTGCAATGGGTTTCTCAACGGCACGTGCGACCTGAGCGACGAATACTGCAGTACCGATACTGTGCAGCAGTTTGCCCAAGCGACCTGCACTTCTGAGAGAGCAACGAACGCGACTCGAAGCGTGTTTGAGACGTTTGCGAGTTCAGTGTGTCGTCAGATCTCAAGTTCTGATGCGGGTACCACCACCACCACCACAGCAACAGCAGACCAAGACTCGGAGCTCTCCCGTGCGAGTGCAGATATCTGCAACGGCACCATGTACCGCGAGTGCGCAAATCCCGCTGACAGCCGCGCGGGCATGTGCTACAACCCGAGGATGCAGCCGATCTACTGCGACACAAGCGCGCTCGCGATGGAGATGCGCAGGCGCCAGATCACGCAGGGCGTCGGCGACGTCTGCGACCCGGAGGTGGAAGCCTGGCTCGGCTGCGGCGCGTGAGAGCGAGGGCGAGTTCTTCACAGACGCACCAAGAGTCCAGCTTTGAATAAATCCACTCCATTTACTTAACCAAGGCGACTTTCGAGATCGTGGTCCTGGAAAGAGCTCTTGTTCCACGCTGACGTTACTGTAGTTATTGATGTCCCGTGAGTGTTGGTCATGTTCCGCTGGTGGATTTCTTAGTTTCACAAGCAACTGATTTGATTCGCTGGCCTTTTGCAGCCTCAAACGAGCCCAAAGATAGTCGACTTGCGAGCCAGCACACGCAGCAGCATCCCATTATCAGCGGCTAATTTCGCTCGCTCGATTTTGCAATACCAGAATGCCAGCAACAGCGTGGGGTCGTTTTGTTATTCATTCTCTCATTCATTCAGACTTCGCCGTATAAATACCCCCATCCATCCGTTTCAAGGATATGGGACGAAGTGAGACGCATAAATTTGGTGCAGAGCATTAGCTGTCGTCGTCCGCCCTCAGCTTCGCTTCTCTCGCTCTCACCGTGAGAGCCAAAAGCGAATTCGCCCAGCGCCTTCAACTTGCGTTCACATTCAGTCGGTCAGTCCCGAACTTCTCGCCTGGCTCTCGAAAGCCCAGCACCCTTCAGTTGTCTCGGAGAAAGATGACGAGCGCCGAGGTCCAAGTAGAGCACTTGGAGTCCGAGACAAGCCATGAGTACGTGCTCTCGGTCTACTTTGCGTCACTGCTTATGCTGCTCATGATCGCGATCGTCGTGAGCAACTACGTCTCGCACCGGCTGCATCTGCATTGGCTCCCGGAGGCCGCAGGTACGCTCTCATTAAGTTGATCACCTCCTGTATAGTAACATTGGTCCTAACGCGTTCTCTTCATTTGTGTGTGTGGCTGGCTCCCTTGCGAACCCAACAGCTACGATCGGCGTCGGCATGATCGCGAGCGTCGTCCTCGCCGTGCAATCCGACAGCATCTCGACGTCGCTCATGGACTTCAATCCGAATGTGTTCTTCGTCGGCTTGCTGCCGCCGATCATCTTCAACTCGGGCTACACCATGAAGCGCCGCTACTTCTTCGAGAACATCGTGCCGATCCTGACCTACTCGATCTTCGGCACGATGATCATGAGCATCGTCACAGGCACGCTCATCTACACGGTCGGCCGCTTCGGCTGGACCACGAAGCTCTCGCTCGCCGAGAGCCTCACGTTCGGGTCGCTCATCAGCGCCACCGACACGGTGTCGACGCTCGCGGTCTTCCAGGAGCTCAAGGTCGACCCGACACTCTTCTACCTCGTCTTTGGCGAGTCCTCGCTCAACGACGCCGTGGCAATCTGCCTCTTCTCGACGTTCTCCAAGTTCATCGGCTACTCGTACACGTTCAAGCCCATGTTCTACGCGATGATCGAGTTCATGCTCAACTTCTCCGGCTCGACGATGATCGGCATCGCGTTCGGCATGATCCCGGCGCTGATCTTCAAATACACGAACCTGCGCTCGTGCCTGCTGCACGAAGTGGGCGTCTACGTCATGTTCTCGTACCTGCCGTTCCTCATCGCGCAGATCCTCGAGATGTCGGGCGTCGTCGCAATCATCTTCGCCGGTATCTCCATGAAGCACTACGCGTCCCCAAACCTGTCCACCGAGGCCCAGGAAGTGTACGTATGGCTCTTATCCTGTGGTATCTGAAACCTGAGTCTCAAGTTTCTAACCGCTGTTGTGTATCTCTAATATAGCTGCTCGCGCGTCTTCAACACTGTCGCCCACATGACCGAGACCGCGGTCTTCTTGAGTGAGTGCCAAGTACTTCGTTCTATCAACCATCTGTAGGGCCCAGCAGCTCAAGACTAACTTCCCCTTTTGCTCTCTCTCGTTCAGACCTGGGACTCTCGGTGTTTGCTTTGCGCGAGGGTTTCAACCTGAGCTTCATTATCTGGACCGCGCTCTTCTGCCTCGCGGCGCGCGCGTGCCACGTGTACCCGCTTACGTACCTGCTCAACATCACGTCGCGCAAGAACAACGAGATCACGAAGAACCAGCAGCACATGATCTGGTACAGCGGGCTACGCGGCGCCGTGGCGTTCGCGCTCGCCAAGTCGTTCCCCGGCGAGAAGCAGAACGAGGTGATCGCGACAACGATGATCATCATTCTGCTCTCGATCTTCGTCATGGGCGGCGGCACCGTGTCCATGCTCAGTCTGCTGCAGATCCCGCGCTTGACGGTGAGTCCTGGTCAAGCGATCCACATCCAATGTGCTCCTATAGATGACATGAGGAGCTCTTATATCATGTGCTGACTCTATTTCTCTGACTCTTTTGCACTTGTAATGAATACATAGCCTGAAGAAGAGATGGCGCTGGAC
>JAASGK010000696.1:0-17907 GCA_023334195.1 Globisporangium emineosum
GGCGAAGGAGCCGCTTGTAGAGATGACGCTGTGAGCCACAACACTACCTCGAAACCGCGCTCGGGGATACGGCCGCCGTCATCAGTGCGAGCACAGAGTACTGGAAAGAACGCCAAGTCGAGGATTAATCCCACAGCGAGAACTCGAGAGTCTGAGGCGAGAAGGCTGGAACAAGGAGGAGACGCAGTAGTTGATGGAAACCTTCCGCCTTCAAGACTACAGCAACCGTCGCGTCCATTCTTCGCGTCCACATCTTCAGTAACTCAAGGTGCTTCGACTACCCCTGGCGGTGCTGGCGTCACTTCTTCGTCTGCGCCGTCATCCAGACAGTCATCGGGAGAGCGTCGCCCGCCAGAGCGGCGCCTGAGTGCAGGGGAAACAGGTGCAAAGGCTTCGATCACGGACACGCAGCAGCGCCAGGTGCAGCGCGAGATGCGCCGGTATTCTTGGCAGAGAGACGCTGCAGAGGACGATGGTGTGCCTGTTTCGAAGTTACCCCAGCCTTCGTTTTCGTACTCTTCCTCACGGAGAGAAGCCCACGACGATGCAGGCGAAGCCGCATTCTCAACTACGAGGTTCTCCTCTGAAAAGCGTCGTGCGTATGAGCGCTCCGAGCTTAGCGTTTCCGAAGCAGAGATGGAGCCTCAGCAAGAGTTCCACCGTGAAGAGCTCACAGAGTTCAGGTCGGCGGGATACGACGACTATGACTACGACGAAGAAGAAGAAACGCTGCCGTCCGAGTTTCCACAGCGATCCATTGCGCCTTTCGCGCCGACTCAACAGAGCATCTTTGACGACAGCGACGAGGAGTTTCTGACTGTGATCCGACGCCCACGAAGCCCCGTCTCGATGGCTCCAAGTCGGACGTTTACGAGCTTTGGTAACGAGCAAATGGACGTTGAGCGAACGATCTCCGCCGCGTTTGGCGGGCGACCTCTTGGAGGAGGAGCAGCGATTCCAACTGCTAACTATCAGCCAGTTGCAGCGGCTCCACCCGTGGCCCAAGTGTCAGCAGCAGCAGCAGCGGCATATCGCCAAGTGAACATGTATGAACAGCCGCAAGCACAGGGTCCCACTCACCACCAGCAACAGCAGCGAAACCAGTTCGTCACCGGCAGGAGAGAGACTCCCGATGCTCGCAGCCATCACCAGGAAGAAGCATCTGGAGCGACCAACTATCGCGAAGTCGCTCGGGATAGGTACGCTCTTTCTTTCATTGGTGTCCCCTGCAGTCTGTTTTATTTGAACACCACTAATCTCCTGACTGTGTACTTGAAAACAAAACAACAAACAACAGGACTCCGAAAATCATTCGCAAGATCGCGTTCGACGAAGAGATGATGGCGCTTGCAGCGACGCCCGATGCCAGCGGAGCGGCTGGAGAGAAGCGCAAGCGGTCCAAGATCTTCAGTCCCGAAGACGAGGCGCAAGACTTTAGCCGACGACGCACGCGGTTGTGATCTTCGAACGACAAAGAGCAAGAGTTATAGTATAAGAGTATCAGCCAAGAATCAAGCGCTTCTGGAGCCAAGGTTTGCATCAAGTTCCGTTGTTATAATGACTGGTTGTAGCATTGTTTGCTGACGTGCTGCATGCTATCAAAGCTGATGCATATCCAAGGAACTCTATTGTTAGAGCACTTTGCTGGAACGCTAGCGAGATCCTGGTCTCTCTACTGGTGCTCCTCCTTCCCGGTCTTGACGATGTAGAAGAGCGCGTGGATGTTGTTGTTCTTGATGGCTTTCCGGCACGCGGCGACGACGGTGGACTTGGCGTTCCCGAAGCGTAACCGCGCGGCGAGCTGGATCATGCTGTTCACCTCCTTGAGCGCGTCCAGCAGCGCCTGGTGGTTGGTGCTGCGCTTCGTGTACTCACCCAGCAGTTGGTTGTTGAGCGTGAAGAGCTCCGAGTAGTATCTCCGCATGCGGCCCCTATTAAATGAAAGAGCGTCATCATAAAAGTCAGTCAGTACCCAGAAGCAACACCGTTCAAGATGATGAAGAAGAGCGGCAGCCCTCGTACAAATGCGTACATGTCGTTGAGGATCCGCGCGTCTTCGGCGCGGATGACGAGGTTCTTGACCTGGTTCGAATCGTCCGCCATCTCGCCCGTGAGCTTGAGGCGGATCGCGTTGCACTCGTCCACTCGGATGAGCAAGTTCTTGAAATCGTCCATCTGGCGGGGGAAGTCTGCCAGCGACTCGAGTTCGCGCCACTCCAAGTGCGCGCACATGTCCTGCACGAGCTCCGCTGCGAGGTCCATGTCGTCGGTGCGGATCACCGTCTCGTTGGGCGTGATGGACACGCACAGCGGACTCCCGTCCTTGAACGATTTGAAGAAAAACTCCACGGTGGTGGCCTCGGGACACGACGTGTTGAGCTTGAACGAGTTCTCGATCCACGAGCACATGAGCGCAGTCTTGACTGGGGTCTTGAAGCGCACGTTGCCCCGCGGATCGCTCTCGGGGCCGCTGGGCAGCTGCAGGAACATGGCGAACTTTGGCAGTGCGTACGAGAGCTCGAACACGTGGAACGACGCGTTGTTGCCGCGCGAGCCCACGAGCACTTTGAAGTCCATCTTAGCCGGCACGTACTTTGTCAGCTGCAGCGGGATCGTCACAGCGGAGACCATCGCGGGCGGGCGGATCACGAGTGACTCGCCCTCGAAGATCCCGACGTCGTACTCGTAGATCGTGACCATCTTGATCACGCTCTCGTTCTCCGTGGACAGCTGCAGCTCGAACGCGTTGGACGCCTTCGTGGCCGTCGATTTGATGTGGATCTTGGTCCCCACCTTGATGCGCAGGCCCGTGGTCTTGGCATTCTTGCCCGACACAGAGGACGACGAGTTCGACGACGTGATCGCTTCGAGAGACTTGAGCTCCAGCTGAAGGCCAGCCTTATATTTCGAGAGCTTGGTCACCTCTTTCTCTTCGTTCGCGGCCTTGTCGGTCGCCGCCGTTGCGGTGGGGAAGTCGCCCGCCGCCATGAAGTACCCACGGATCTCGCCGTCCGACGAGCAGCAGATGATCTCCTCGTTACCGTCCATGCGGTAGTCTGCCGTCACAAGCGCCGCGATGGGTGATGCGAACATGTCCTTGTGCACCACCTCACCGTTCGTGAGCTTGCGCGACTCGAACTTGCCGTTGCTCCAGCCGATCACGATCTCCTTCTCGCCGTCGCCGTTGATGTCGAACGCCTGGATGGCCGTGGGCGTGTTCTTGGACTTGACGCGCCACGCGCGGTGCTTGCCCTTGTAGATGCCCACGGTACCGTTCTGGAGCGCGTACCCGAACATCTGCTTCTGGATCGGCGTGAGCGCCAGGACCGCGCTCGTCTCCGTGCACTCGTACACGGTCTCTTCGTTCTGGAACGCGCGGATCTCAAAGTCGTCCGAGCCGACAACGAGCTCGTCGCGGCCGTGCCCCGTCACGTCCGAGAGCGCCATAGCGCGCACGTTGTCACCCGTCACAGTCCAGAAGAGCTCGTTACCCTCGCGGCCGTAGCCCTGCAGCGAGCAGTTGCCGCCGACGACCACCATCTGCGACAGCGCGGCGTTGCTCGTCTTCATCGCCGGCGCTGGCGCGAAGAGCATCGTGTTGACGCCGTCAGGTACGTCCTTGTAGAATATGTCTGAGTTCTTCTCGACGTTGTACGCGAGCAGACTCGCCTGCGTGCCGACCACAAGCGTGTCGCCCGGGTCCGCGTCGAGGAACTTGCCCGTGCAGAGCGCCGAGATCTTGCGGTTGATCTTGAGGAAGCGCACGTTCTGCTCCGAGTCCTCGATGCTGCCGTCGTTGCGCTCGTTGGGCGAGTGGATGAACACTTTGCCCGCGGTCGTGCCGCACGCGAGCGACGGGTGCTTGCCGTCAAACTTGCCCACTTGCGCCACGCGCTCGAGCACGGGCTGGTGTAGATGCAGCTGGAACGCGGGCAGCATCGTGCACGAAGAGCGACTTGTGTGATAGTGAAGGGGTGACCGAGATACGGGCTATCCAGAGGTGGCGAAGTGCCACGATCTCAGTGTCGGCAAGGGCTCTTTATGGCAGACAGACAGCGCTGCTGATCGTCCCATTTGCTTTCGTGACCTTTCATGATCCACGACTCAGATTTACGATCAGGCTCAGAGAGGAAGGTCATCTGAGACTCTTTCTCTCAAGTTTTTCTGAATCTGATCGCAAACCTGAGTCGAGTGCAAACAAAGCTTCGAATCCAGCCAAATCGCAAAGCAAAAGATAGGCAGAAGCAGAAATGGCGAGCAAACCGGTGGTGACATTCGTGACGGGCAACCGCAACAAGCTGGCGGAGGTGATCGCGATCCTCGGCGCGGACTTCCCCTTCGAGCTGTGCAACCAGGCGGTGGACCTCCCGGAGCTGCAGGGCGAGCCGGCGGACATCGCCAAGGAGAAGTGCCGCCTCGCCGCCAAGCAGGTGAATGGCCCAGTGCTCGTCGAAGACACGTCGCTGTGCTTCAACGCGCTCAAGGGGCTCCCAGGCCCGTATGTGAAGTGGTTCCTCGAGAAGACCGGCCACGAAGGGCTCAATAACATGCTCACCGCCTACGAGGACAAGTCGGCGTACGCGCAGTGCATCTTCGCGTACGCGTCTGGCGCGGACGACGCGGACCCAAAGGTGTTTGTCGGTCAGACGCCCGGCGTGATCGTCCCGGCGCGCGGGCCAGCGAATTTCGGATGGGACCCGATTTTCATGCCGGACGGCTACTCCGTGACGTACGCCGAGATGGAAAAGGCCACGAAGAACTCCATCTCGCACCGCTACAAGTCGCTCGAGCTGCTCAAGGCGTTCCTCATCCAGCAGCAGCAGCAATAGATAGATGGATGAGTAGGTATCACAACGAGCTACGCTTACACAGCATTTGGCTTGAAGAGCTACGTTCACGTATCCTCACCACAATCGAATATCAAAACACAGATCGTTGTGTCTGAAAACGTACACCTTTTTTCTCTTAGAAAGCAAATAGATCGTCTATACATCATTCATCATCGACTGACTTTGGGGGTTGCGCACCACTTGGAAACAACACACGCACTCTTGGCGTGGAGGCAAAATAACTAATTCAGAGCCGAGCTCAGCGCCGCCTGGAGTTCTGGGCTGAGCTGCGCCGCGACCTCCTTGATCTGGCCCTCGAACGCGCCGAACAGGCCGCGCACGCAGATCTTGATCTCCTCCTGCTCCTCCTCGTCCACGCTCGACGATGGCGCGAGCGACTTGGCGTACACTTCGATGATCTGAGGGATGAAGCTCACCACCGCAGAGTTCTGCGACTTGACCAGGCCGTTCAGACACTTGAACACCACAGCGTTCTCGTCAAAGTCCGCCTTCAGTGGCATCGCACCGAGGAACACTGGCAACACGTGCTCGAGCGGCACGCTACCCACCCCAGCGATGATCAGACGAGCGACAGCAGCGGCCGCGTTGTCGACAACAACATCGTCGTTGCCATCACCGGCGAAAAGAGGACGCACGGCGTGCAGGATCTGCTCGTACGCTGGGTAGAGCTTCTCGCCGCTGATCTCGGCCAAGATGCCGACGCAGAAAGCGCTGTTCGCCTTGAGCACGTAGTTGTCCGACGCGAGACCCTGGATCACGACTGGGAACACGCTCTCGATAAAGTTCAGGGCCGATGGGCCCAACTCGCGAAGCACTTCCGCGAAGCAGCCAACCGCAGCGGCGCGGTCACGCGACGCGCGCAGACCAGTCGCGAACGACAGGAAGTTCGGGAACAGCTCCTGGAAGGTTGCGAGGAAGTGCTCGCCGTAGCACTTGCCGAGCACACCGATCAGCTCCGAAGCGGACTCGAGCACAGAGCCGCCTTCAGCGTCCTCTTCTTCGTCGTCGTCTTCGGCGCTGGCCTGGCACACGTGGGTGTGGGTGAGCACAGCCTGGGTCACACGGGTGATCTCAGCGAGGTGGTCCACAGTCACGACTGGACCGACGCGCGCAGACATGGCCTTGATGGCGTTGAACGTCTTCTCGACGACCACTTCCTCAGGGTCCTCGAGCAAATCTTCCACGAGCGCCTTCATCACGGCGTTCACGATCACAGCGTTGTTTGGGGTGAGGATCGCCTTGTTGAAGTCACCCTTGGTCCACACCTGAGCGTCAACGCTGCCTGGGTGCGACGCGTCGAACGAGCAGATCACGAGAGCCGCAAGCGCTTCAGCGACGGCGGCACGCACGTCTTCATGGATGTATTCGGTCAGTGGGGCCAACGCTTCCAAGAACTTTGGGATGAACTTGTCGAAGATGGCACCGCAGTTCAACGCCATCTCTTCCACAGCAGCCACAGCGCGCACCTTCGAGTTGAGCGCGTCGGTGCGGATGCTGATGTGGCGCAGCAAGTTGTCGTCCTCGTCTTCGTCGTCATCCGAGTCGAGGCCTTCGAGCACGTCTTCTTCGTCGTCGACGACGCGGATACCCTCGTCACTTTCGATCTCCTGCAGCACGTAGGTGGCGGCCTGCTCAAGGAATGGCGCAAATTCCTCCTTGAAGATGCTCGTGATGTTGATGAAGTAGACGAAAGCCTGCTCCTTCAGCTCCGAGTCGTCCAATTCGAACGACGCGAACACAAACGGCATCGACGACGCAAAGTACGGGCGGAACGCCTCCTTGCCAAGCGCAGTCGCGAGGTAGCCGAGGCACTCCATGGCAGCGCCACGGAGGAAGAAGTACTTTGGGTCCGTGATGTTCCAGAATGGCTGGATCAGCTCAGCGACCGCCTGGAAGTATGGCAAGAACGCATCCTTGGCGCCGATCGCGATCGAACCCAAAGCGTCGAGCGCCATCTTCTGCAACTGTGGAGTCGACGAGCGGAGCACGTTCACGAGCTTGGTCACCAACGTGTCCAGGTATGGGAGCACCTGGTGGCTCTCCATGCTCTGCGTGATCTCGTCCAAGACGTACAGAGCGGTCGCCTTGATGGCGCTCGTGCTGTCGTCCAACAGCGCAATACCGATTGGCAGAATGTCGGTGTAGTGGTCGGTGATGTTTGGTTGCAAGAACTCGGCAAACTGGCCGAGCGCAAAGCACGCGGCTTCACGGACCTTCTGGTCAGGGTCCTGCGCAACGCGGTACACCGCTGGCAGCAACTCGTTCACGTTCTCGCACATGAACTCGCAGCAGCCCTCGGACAAGATACCGAGCGCCAACACACCAGCCTTGCGCTTGCGGGCGTCTGGGGAGTGAATGTATTCGTTGCAGATGCCGAACACAACGCTGTTGAGGTACTTGGCTGGCACGCTGAGCGCGAGGCTGTCAAGCGTCTGCTGCGCGAGGTGGCCTGGCGACTCGTCATCTTCATCATCGTCCTCACCGTCCTTGGTGTCACGTTCCAACAAGTTGGAGATCAGACCACACGAAACTTCGTCGTCGTTGGCGACAATGTCGAGCATGGTGGTAAAGATCTTGGCGACCAGGTTCTTCTTGCCAATCGTCTTTGGTTTCTTCTTGATGAACTCACCAAGAGCGTACGAAGCCGAGGCACGGGTGCTCACTTCGAGCTTGTCGTGCACAATCACCTGGAGAAGCAGCTCAATGAACGCTGGGAACGCCTGGTCGAGGATTGGGAACGGGTGCGACGCAATCTCCGAGAACACATCCAAGAATTCAACAGCTTCTGGCTCGGCGCCGTTGACGACGCATTGCTGAAGCACTTCAATCTGCAATGGCACCAACGCCTGGAAGCCACGCAGGTCCTGCTCTGCCAGGAATTCGATCAGAGCGCACGCAGCGCGCATCGAGGCGACACGCACCTTCAAGCTCTGTGGGTCTTGCAACGCAGCGGCGTACAAGTTCTTCAGGTCGTTGAAGTGTGGCTGGAGGTGCGTTCCCATCGACTCACCAAGCAGTTGGAGCAGCTTCATGCTGATCTCGCGCTGGTCTTCACTGGCGCTCGACGCGCACGTGTTGATGAAGATCATGAGCTCTGGCCACTTGCCAGATGGCACTTCGTGGAGCGCCAGGCTGCTGATCAGCGTGGCGACAGCGGAGCGCACGACGTGGACAGGGTCTTCCGCGGCGCGCTGGAGCAGCGCCTGCTTGACGCCCGCTTGGGTAGCTTCGTCGAGCTTTGGCCAGTGCTTGAACACCTTCTTGCGCAGCATGAGGGCGGCCAACTGGCGCACCTCTGGCTTGGCCGAGAGCTGCAGCTGGGTCATAAGCCCGCCGACAGAGGAGATCTTCTTCAAGTACGCCTTGATGGCAACCTCGGCCTGCTTAATCTGCTCCGTGTCCGGGTGCGTGAGTTGCAGGAGGCATGCTTCGAGTTGTTCCGGGGTGAAGTCGGCCATACTGGACGGAACGAGTGTGCGTGTCCGCGGGATATGGGAAATGCGGCGGATCGTTCAGCGGCCACGACGAGGAAGGACAAACGGGTCGCGAGTGGCGGCGCGTTTGCCAAGGATGGCTCCAGTCAAGCCACATTTTTGCTTGGCGCCAAAAAAGACTCGATAAAACCTCGTAGAAAGGCCATAAAACCTCGCAATGGCGCCAAAAAGAGTCCACAAAACCTTGATCCGCCCGAGGTTTTTCGCCATTCCCATGTACCAAAATGACTGGTGACGAGGTGACATCTGGTTTTGAGAGAAAAAAGCACGCATCGTTTGGTTTGGCTCAAGATCCACGCGTTTTGAAAAGCAAACCTTGGCGCGCAAAATTTGCCAGCAAGCTGCGCATCATCGCTATGTTCTTCTTCTTGGACCTGGGGTCGTCTATGCACACCGCGTACCGATATGCGCGCTGGTTACCAACCCATGTTGGGCGGCGCGATGGACAATGGACGGGCCACTCGAAAGGAAAAGGGCACCCATCTTCGCTGCTCGTGCTGCGCTGTCCACTCGCTCAAATCTTCACCCATTCACTTGAATCAGTCAGCCATCTTTGACGACCGTTTGTTGTCGAGCCATTTTGAGTCAGTCCATTGAGTTGCTTTTGAAGGTCGGTCAATGTACACATTTTCCGAAATGGCCATACCTCTTTGATGGTCGATTAACGAAGCCTGAGAGATATTGCTTCACACGCAGACTTCAACGTCAACCGCACTTCATGAGTGTCTCTTCCAGCACTCGTAACTCTTCTTCCGACAGCTGAGTGCAATCAGCTTCCATGTGTGCATTGAAGTTCTCGTAACTGGACGGCTTCAACAAGTGTACCAGCAGCTCTCTGTCTTGCTGTTCAGTTGAGCGAGCCTCAGCCACCCCAACGTGGACGGTCAAGTCGTCGTTTGAGTTTGAGGCGAATGCGCTTGTTGGCTTGTGGCTGCTTGACAAAAGCGCACCGGTTTTCTGTTTGTCATCATACATGATCGAGAAAAAAAGAAAGTGGCAGATCAATAGGTTGGTGGGCAACAACCGAAATGGGGCACTTGAATGTAGGTGTCTTACCTCACTCGACTGGAATTTCGTATTCGTTCGACAGTTTTCTTGCTCCAGTCGCATTGCCGATGAATGTGGGACTGGGAGGCTGTTCTTATCATCACGAACATCATCTTGAACTGTGCACTCCACAACTTCAATTTCAGTCCAAACTTTCCGAAGGGCATCAGCGGATTCATCCGTATCCCATACAAATTTCACTTGCTCACCACTCGACTGAATCATGACTCGTCGATGATCAGCAGCGCCACTCAAAACACGAGTGGTGAAAGAATTGATCCGTGATGATGTCATTGAAGGACTTGAACTCTTGGGTCTACTGGGTCTAACCGGAGCGTGCGCGCTCGATGTCAAAGTGCACGTCGTTGTTGCACCATCATTGGACCCACCAGTTTCCCCTGCGTGAAGTGCGAACGTTTGACCGTTCTGTTGAATTTTCGCTCTGTTCATGAGAATGCCATCGAAAGAGTCGATGTCGATTATTGAAGGATCAGCGGCACCGCCTCTGGACTTGCACAGCTCTGCCCACTACAACTCATCAAGTAAAAAAATCGGCTAAAAGTTAACAAGGTACACCGAGTGGCTTTGTGATTGTGGACACTTACATAACTCGAGATTGCAGCAACCAGCTCTGGACCGCAAATCCAACAAAGCACACTCACAGAAACGACGGACCCTGCTGGAAAGATGTTGCACTGAGCGAGAGCAAAGCGTATTGAAGGGCGATGGTATTTTCGCTGTAGATGCTGGACAATGTCTTCGAGGCGATCTTGAGAAGTGGTTTCTGTTTGCGATGAATTCGTCAAATTTTGAACAACTGGGGGTAGCTGAGATAGATGCCTCTGGTATTGCTTGCTGCTGTGGGTGCTTGTGGATGATTTTCTTTGAAATCGCACCCGAGGGATATCGGCTGAGAAAGGTCTCGCTTTCGGGGCTGCAGCTCCACTCTTGAGCTTGGCTTCTCGGGCCACCTTCCCCCAGAAAAGCGAATGCGCCGATGGTTTTTCTGGCGGTTTCGGAGCAACTGCAGCTTCTGCTACTCTGTTTTCGTCGTTCTTCACGGGAGGAGATGTCTCAACTTGTCGAGGGTTGAGTTTTTGCGCGCATATCTGGCACAAGTGAATAGTTTGGTACCTGTCGCAGTCGACGAAGAGCAGTTAGACAAGGTAATGGTCCCAGCCACGAATGTGAACACTCACAGAAACGTCGTGTCTTGCTTGAGCTGCTCAAATCGCTTTTTCTTCATCGGTCCGCAAATCTTGAGAATGATTGCTGGGACAGGTGTTTGTCCATCTCTTCCTCGAATTGTGCTGACTTCGACTTCCGAGTGGCTTATGATGGTCTTGTATGTGATCTGCACCAGGCAAACGTGTTCAAGCAATGAGACCCGAGCGGCAGCGATCAGTAAACTCAGTCCAAAGAACTCACCAAAAAGTCGACTTGAGATCGCGGGAGCATCTCGTCGCATACTGGACAGCACTTCAGCTGGGAGTAGAGCCCGAGCAGCTTATTCGAATGAATGATCTCCTGCAAGCTCGCGCTTTGGCGGTGTCTCTCTCCAGAAGAGAGAGCGAGTCTGTGATTTTTTGCAAACGTCTTTCCTGGACGCTCAAACGATATCATTGCGCTCCACAAAAGGTAAATGCGATCGTCCGCCCCGATCTAATTGGTCCGAAACACCGAGCCATAAAGTTAGTTGCCTGAACACTGTTTTGCTTCATCTTGATCATACTTTATACATGTTGCTTTATCACCTTGAAGTATGCGACGTTTCGGACGATCTCTTTCCCGACAATCTTCTCGAGATGAGCACTGAATTCGAGGTGAATTTGCTCAATGTTTTGTTGAAGCTCTTTGCTCGTCACTGCACCTGCAGAACCGAAATCGTGAGGTCAGCTTCGCTTGGGAGGCAAATAGGCAACCAGATAAGTCACAGGTATACATAATGCACGTACGAGCGCGAATATCCTTCTCGTCAGCTTCAAATGTGATCGTACGCTGCGTGACGCTGAGCTTGGCGTCCGATAATAGATTCGCATTCACACATTTCCGGATCATGCAGCTCTCTTGAGTGAACACGGATTGGATCATGTGGTTGTACCCTGACTTTGTTGGCACAAATCGCTGAAGAACACTCATCGCAGGTTTGTCTCGAGTCAAGATCACAGCAGCTGCATGCATACAATAAGATAGTTAGTTCAGTCCAGCAATCGACCAGCCAAAGTACATTTTGGCATATTCAGCACCATGAGACGTACTCAGTCCAGCTTTGTCCAGATGCTCCACTATAAGTTGCAGCTCACCAGTGGCAGCTGAGCGCTCAGTGTACGCAAACGACGCGAGAATGGGTTCGCTTTCGCCATGTCTCGTACCGCGTGTGTAGAGTTTCGGCACAAGAAACTCCTGCAGCACTTGACCAATCGAGAGGCTTTTCTTGCTTTTGCACAGGAGCTGACAGTAACCAAACCGCACACACAAACACAACTTGGTCAACACGAGCCTCATCACGATACAATGAACGTTGCGGTCGCACGCACTTTTCCTTTCTCCTGCTTGGACGTGAAGAGCCATTTGATCGGCTTCTGATGCTTGAACACGACCGTGTCGGTCACGACCGCGCTGAACCTGCCACGGTCATCTTCATCTTCATCATCGTCATCATGATCGTCCTGACCGCTGCCACCGCTCCCACCGCTATCATTGTTGACTCTTGCGACCGCAGGGGGCTTCACCCATAGATACCCGTACAGATGCAGCGGCTGCTCGCCCAGGGTGTGCTCGCAGGCGACGCCTTCGCATCCGGCGCCTTTCCGTCTCTGTCCGCTGCTGTTGTTGCTGTTGCTCATCTGAGAATGCACGCAACGAAAAAGGAAACTTCAACTCCATGCGAACTTAACACGGCGTAAATAGTAAATAGCGGATTTGCCGACTTGGTGCGCACTTAGTGAGGAAGGGCAGGCTTCTCTTTTCTCTTCTTGTTTGCCTGGCTTCATATTGAAGAGATCGAGAAGACGAAGAACAAGGAAGGCACATGACGCTGGAGCAGGTGCTGAGCTCCGCGTTCCGGGAGTTCTGCGGCGGCGTGCAGCACGCGATCTCGCTGCACCGCATCCTGCTCTTCTACATCAACTCCAGGCTCATCTGCGTCTCCAGCGCCAAGGTGGGTACACCTGCTGCTCGTTGAGACGGTTCTGAGCTGACATGTTGCAGCAGAATGCGCGCTGAATGAAAAGCAACCTCCAATAATGTCGTAGAGTACCCATTATTCACTTGTCCGTGTCTGTGTCTGCGCTATTATTGTTGACGTTGTTGTTGCGTAGTGCTTTGTGCTGAATGGGCTGATCTTTCTGGGGAGTATTTTCTTCTTTGATCAAGCCGTGATCCCAGTGATCCACCTCTTTGGCGAGATCTTGCAGAGTTCGTTCTCGCAAGGGTGCGTAAGGACTACAAGTGCATACGTCTTGCTTTGTTGGTGTAGGTGACATGTGTTCTCTAACTCGTGTGCGATTATGTGCTTTGTGCAGGCCTGGTCAAGCTGAAGATGTCCGCGATCGCGTCGACGGCTTTGTTTTTCTGCTCTACCAGGTAGCTGCGATCATGCGAGTGAACTCTCTGAACACCCTTAAGAGACCCAACGACTCATCGATTTGCATTATGATCTTTCTTCTCTCTCAGGTGCTCTGGATGTACCCAATTTACTGCATCAGCTTCATCCTCAACACAATTTGGTACCAAGAGATCGCCGATGACGGTAACGTTTGCTCACTCAACATTTTTGGCATACTTTGTATTCGCTACAGAGTCTCTAAACTGTTGTTGTTGTTACTCTTGTCTCTTAGCTTATTTGCAACTTCACGGAAAACCAAATCCAACGCCAGTCGCAGACATGATTCGGTACTGTCAACATCTTGCTCCTTGAACTGTTGGCTTCATCCATCACTCACTGAATTTTCTTCTCACTTGTTATCGCTTTTCGTATGCAGTGATGAACTCTACCGCGCGATCCTCGTTGCATTCTTCCTGCTGCAGACCGTGCTGTCGTACTTGATCCCTGTGATCGGCCCTGTCATGAGCTTCATCCACCTGAGCTGGTTGTATTCGCTCTACTGCTTTGAGTACAAGTGGTCGCTGGCGGGATGGAGTCTTGAGAGGCGACTCGGACATTTAGAGCAGAACTGGTACGTGATGTCACCCCAATGAGAGTAGTAAATATGTCTAACGTTCTTACTATTGGTTTTACGTGTTCTTCCCACAGGGCGTACTTTGCTGGTTTTGGAAGTCCGTTCACTCTCGCGACGTTCTTCGTGCCGAACTTTGTCAGCAAAGGCATTTTTGCTCTGCTGTTCCCCGTGGTACGTTTATACGCAGTAGTGAATCTGTCGCTTGGAATATCTCCTTGGAACTAACGAAACATTGTGCGCTGTCGCGTACTTGCTGGCCAAAGTTTCTTCTCCTCGCAATCGCCTGTGATCCGGTGTCGGAATCTGATGAGCAATCGCGCAAGCTCCCAATCTTCAGGTGTGTTTTAACGACACCTGTTGTGCATGCTGAGAGGTGATATCCCCATTCTTACACTTAGTATAATGGATTTTTGCATGATGCCGCTGACAGGTTCTCGCGGTGGTGGAGTCTCCAGTTGTTGCGTCGCATCGGGAAGGCAACGGGCTTGCAGACAAAGAAGCAGAAAGCGCAGAAAGAGCGTGTGAAGCGATCGTAAAACGGAGCTGGGAGTTCACACAGAACTACAAGCTTGACTTAGTTGCCTACCGTAGCATACAAATCTGCAAATCTAACAAGTTCGTGTTTCCATATGCATGACCAAACTTGTTGATGTTTGCCACGCTCGAAAGGGTATTTTGAGTTTCTTTCTCGCGTCTGTTCAGGTTCCGGTAGGCAGTTTTTCCTCACATCATTGACTCCCGTTTGCTTGAGCCTTTCAAGTCGACTGGCAGCACACGATCACTCACTTTATCACCAAGAATCACAAATCCAGCATGACGGACGATGCGTACACGGTCTCAAAGATGCTCTCGAGCTTCAACGAAGTGATGGCCCCCGTTGCCCACGACCCATCGGTCTCAGTCTCACTGAAGCGCAAAATGGACAACGGTGTAATGCTCGACACCTCAGCGAAAGAGATCGCGTATCTGGATATGCAGGCAAAAGTGAAGCACTCGGCACAACGAGTCGCAAAGCTCACTCGCGAAGGCAAAACCAAGTGGATCGATGAGCAGCGGGCGAAGGGGAAAGAAGCGTTTGAGCGCCAGGAGTACTCGAGCGCAGCAGATCTGTACGTGCAAGCGCTCACAGCACTCGACTTCGGCGACACGCCAACAGAGAAAGCAGAATGTCAGCTCAACATCCAGCTCCCGTTGACGTGTAACTTGGCAGCGTGCATGCTGATGATGGAGGTAAGGTGTGATTTGTCTAGGATGCTACTTATCTTAATGAAGCTAACAGGAAGTTTGGCGGCTGCTTTTCAGCACTGGACGAAAGCTCGGCAGATGTGCGACGAAGCTCTCAAGATCAACTCCAAGTACGTGAAGGCGCTGCAGCAACGTGCACGAGCCAACACCAAGTTGAACATGTTTGGCAAAGCGAGGTACCGTTATGATACCCAGCTGTGAGCAATCTGGAGAGCTGAGAGTGGAAAAGTGATTTGGATCCTTCTTTGCATGTTACTGTTTTCTTTGGATACAGAGACGATGTCCGCTGCGCCATCGCTGCGATTGGCGATTCTGCGGATACGCCGGCTGAGTGCGAACGCAACGTGCTGCTGCCTCGACTGGAGAAGCAACTGACTGACATTAGCCGTGCTGAAAAACGACACAAGCAGCAGCTTCTCCAGCAGAAGGAGTTCCACAAAAAGATGATGCAGGACGCTGTGGGAAAACTCTATCGAGACAAGAAAGAAGTCTCGTCGTTGTCCCCCTCAACAGGCGGTTCGGATCCCCAAGAGCCCTCGACTTCTTCCTTGTCGTCAAGACTATTCCGATGGACGAGTTTGTTTGCGCTCCCTGCTTTCCTACAACTCGCTGCTGTGGCGGTTATTCGTTTCTTCAGCCGTCTGCTGCCCAAGCAGCAAACCAAAGTCAAAGAATTGTGACCATTTCATTTCTCTCACTTTTTACAAGAACTGGCGCGAAATGGTTGGTGCTGTAAACTTGGAGTTGATCCCTCGGGACGCCTCGATGATCTTGGTCGCGTCGTCATTCGACATGCCTCGTCTCGCTGTCAAGTCCCGATCCCTGTTGTGCAGATAGAAGCATAATCAAACGAGATGTGAGTGAGAAATAGCTCTTGGTAAAAGATGAATCAGCAGAGTTATGACTGCACAGTACCTGTCCCAAACTGCTTTCGCCTTCGCTTTGCCTCTTTTTCCTGCAGCTTCCGCTTCTTCCGCGAGTCGCTGCTGGTGCTGCTCCAGCAAAGACGGCCCACGCTCTTGTCGCAGTCGCTCCATTTGTTTGCGCATCTTATCGTCAGCCTCAGGGTTCGCAGCCGGAACAATCGACTCGTTCACGCCAGACCCTTGGCTGGCAGCAGCAGACATGCGGCTCGCAGAAGACGCTGACGCTGCAGTCGGCGCATTCTCCTCGCGAACGTACCCAAGCAACTCCCTGCAAATAGTGGAGAAAACAATAAGTGAGTGAGTGATATCTGTTTAGCGTGACTGGCATCTGAGTCAGGTGCAAAAAGGGAATTGTTGCAAGTAAAGCGTACATGTCGAGTTTCGCTCTTCGCGCACGATCTCGCTCCTCAGGTGCGTCAAACCACGTGTGGTCCACTGCTGCTGGCTCCTTGCTGCTTGTAATAAGGCAAGACAAAAACAGTGAGTGAGTATGGGACTCACTGATCATTCCTACGAGATCATACATTAGAAAGCAGTCGCACTTTCTGAATGCTGCAGGTTTGCCTGGAGGCCGATTCGGTGGTGCCAGCGAGTCCTTGAAGAACGAGCTCTCGGGCATCACAGTCATCCACTCCTGTCGAGCCAACGGCGCGCTCTTGTCTTTCGTGGCATCGCTGCTGGACGAAACGCCCCGTGCGCGGTCCCATTCGGCCTGTTTCAGCTCCAGCGCGCGCCGAGCCATCTCTGCCTCGATGCGCTCGTCTGCTGGACGGAATCCTTTCATGCCTGGGAGTGCTGGTCCCACAATTTCGTCGTCATCTTCGTTGTCATCACCGCCGTTGTTGTCAGCACTGTACGCGCTTGATGCTACAAAAGAATGAACAAACCTAAATCAGCGAAAATGGCCAAGCGTTTCAGGTTGATCGAGTGGCGATCCTGAAAGCCTGTACTTACCTGCAAATCCGCCCGAAGGCATCGTAGGTCCAATGGGCGCTTGTCGCTTTACCTCAATAGGCGAAGAGCTCGTTGGAGGAACTGCCGCAGATGGGGTGTCGTCGCCGTCCGCCTCTTTCAATTCTACCTGGCCGTCGCTCTTGCCTTCCCCAGCCATGCCAGTCGTTAGCATCCGCTGGAACACTTCAAGCAAGCTCGCATCATCGTCTCTGGCTTTCCCGCGCTTTGCAAACGACCCTTTCGGCTCGGACAGCTATTTCCATACAAAAATATCAGATAAACAGTCATAATTTGCCGTTAACAAGAGCTATGGAGCGAGTAACATTTGGTGCATCCACGCACTTTCGAGAGCCCTAGCAGCGGGAAGAGCTCTTTCAGCTTGGAGCGAATGCGCTTGTTCTCGATGCCGCTGATCACCGCAACTTCGCCGTCGTCCAGCATCTGCAGCAGCGCCACCAGCTCCTTGAGCAGCTCTGGGAACTCGCCCAGCAGCTCCTGCACGACAACCAGCGCGTTCTACATGTAGCACAGCGACACGATTGTATACACAGAGAGATAAGTGAGTGTGATAAAGAAACAAGCAGATATGGTGCGCGGCAGCAGCATCACCATGTGCATCCATTCAGTCAATCACAACACGCACCTTGTAATCTGGTCGCGGAGACGACTGACACGACTCGTCTCTGTCGTGGCGCGACTTCTTGTGGCTCGACTTCTTGTGCTTCTTGTCCTTCTTGTCCTTCTTCTTGGTTTTCTTCTTTCGGTCGTCCTTCCTGCGGCGCGAGCGCTCGTCGTCCGAGCTGTCGCTGTCGCTCACAGCACCACGGCGCTGCTCACGATCACGCTTGCCCATGTTGGTTTGCTTTTGCCATTTGTACAACAGTCAGCAAATATTCTGTTTGATAAATGTGATATGCTGAATGGGAGGTTTCGTTCTATGAACAATTATAAATTTAAAATTTAATATTTAAAATATTAAATGAGCTCCTGAATTTAATATATATACACTTCAAAATTAATATACAGTGTAGGTTATATATTTGTGGACCTAACTAATATGTTGTATTTCTTAATACAGATGCCACTCCCAATAAGTTACATCAAAATTGGCGCAAATCGATATACATTTTGAGAGGCAATGCAAATTATGGGAATATAAATTGTCGAAGGTATTGTGTAAAACTTGTATGGTTTGAAATGGATTCACTTA
>JAASGK010000697.1:0-17900 GCA_023334195.1 Globisporangium emineosum
AGCGATTGCGAAAGTAGTGCGAAGACGTCTCGTAGAGCCACGTGAGGACCTCTAGGTGACCGTTTTGAGCGGTGTGACGCAGCGAGTTCCCAGAGACCCGCACTTTGCTGCGGCCGTTGAGCCACTGGAGCACATGTAGTTGCCCATTCTCCGCCGCACTGTTGACCGCGCCACCCAAGAACTTCTTTGGCAACCGGCGAGCTAGATACTGGAGGGTCTCTAGATGGCCGCTCTTCGCTGCGAGGACCACCGCGTTCGGAGGTGCCCACTTATCGTTCTTCGACTCCATCGACCTCTTGGCGTACAACCACTTCAAAATGTGGAGGAAGCCGTGCTCCGCCGCTGATTCGGCCGCTCCGACAGTATCAAGTCCGCGCACCAAGTGCAGAAACTCCACAATCTCCAGGTTGCCAGTCGCTGCGGCTCGTTTCATCGCCTTCCGGGGTGAACAAAAGTCTGGCGTTGGAAATCGCTCACTCACCCACCGCAACAGAGCCAAATCGCCACTGCTCGCGGCAGAATCGATCGTGTTTCTCGACGCGGACTCGGGATGGTACGCGACGATCCATTGCACTGCAGCCAGCTTCCCACCCTCAGCTGCGCAACCAAGGACTTGGTTCCAGGTTGCAGTCGGGTACTTGGAGTGGATCCACTGGAGAATGGGGATATGTCCGCAGGCAGCAGCGCGACGGAACACTCGTTTGAAGACGCCGGAGAGCTCGCCGTCATCGGAAACCGTTGGTTTCTTGTAAAAGAACGCTTGCACCAGTGGCAGATCGCCGCACTCAGCTGCCAGAAGAGCGTTCTTTTCGCGAATGCAGCCGCTGAATGCCGCGATCCGACGGACCACGTGGAGCACTCCCAGCGCTGCAAGGACTGGGTCGTTCTCCTCCACTCGCCGCAAGACCAGCGCCACCGTGTTGAGCATCCTGAGCGAAAAACCCGAAACCCCGCTTTTCCCGCGCAGAGAGTAAAGCGATAGTTTGAACCCTTCTCATACTTCCAGCGAAGCGGCGCTTGCTGTCGAGAGGGCATTGCCAAGTCACAAAGTGAGACTCAAGAGAGGAATGGCATCTGGTACTACTGGGTATCTCCTGCGCAGCAGTGCCCGTGGTTTCTCCGTCGACTTCACCACCTTCGCACACTCGGCTCTGTCTTTGGTTTGGTGTTGATATTGTTTGGACCAGTTTGGCTTCAATTCATCACGCTTGACTACGCGTACGCGTACAAATGGAGTTGCATTCTCATCCCTCAGCAAAAACACTTGAAGAATAAATGTGTCCGCGTAACCCCACCTGCAAGTACGCGTACAAATGGGTCCCAATCACCTCCCGCTACAAGAACACCCGAATCTCTCTCTGCAGTGACACGACCTTGCCCCATTGACCAATCCACACCAACAGGCAATCCGATCAACGAGAGTGATGGCCCGCGAATACCGCTCGTCGCAGGCGCGCGGGTCGCGCCGCAGCAGGAGCAGGAGCCGTGAGTCCACGCGCAGCAGTCGTGATTCGTCCCGCCACACCAGCAGCAGGTCCAGTAGCAGTCGCAGCAGAGAGCGCGCGCCGGCTTCGCGATCGGATCGTCCGTCGCAGGCGGAATTTCGGGAGGATCGAAAGACTGCGCTCTTTGGAAATCCGCGGAGGAACGCAGGTGGCGATGGTGACGACGCCCGCCCACGTGTGTCGCTACTGGGGCTCGACCGACTCGCAGAGGAGAAGCGCAGACAGAACCAACAGCTGACTGCGGACGGCAGTGGTGACAACAGGAGCAGCAGCTCGCGACGCGATGGGCCCTCTCGCAGTCATCGCGACAGCAAGAGCAGCAGCGCTAGTAGTAGCAATTACGACCGCCGGTCCGCCGTGAGCACGCGAAGCACGATGAGTGCGCGCTCTGAGCGGTCGGTCGTGCTTAATACGAGCGAGTGGGACGAGCCCGAGCGACTGCGCAGCGTCTCCTCGCGATCACCCGACAGATCCTCTCGTGATCGTGATGGCCGATCATCATCCTCAAGAACACCCAGCACACAGCGCGGTGGTAGTAGCACGAGAGACAGCAGCAGAGGCGGCAGCGACTGGGACCACCCGACGCCGAGCCCGATGACGCGCTCAGGATCGCGCAGCGACGACGTGGAAGACAGATACGGGTACGCCGCAGAGGACAACGACCACCAGCGCAGCACGTTCCGACACCGCGAAGCGCCGAAGAAGCAATATGATGACGAGACCGAGGAGGATTTCGACCGCGAGTTCTATCTCAACGACGAAGCGGGCGGCTACGAGATGCACGAAGAGCGCGCGTTCATGGGAAACAAGCAGAAGTTCCGCGAGATGGAGGAGAAGCTCGCGGCCACGCGTGCGCGCGGAGAGACGAAGCTCAAGGGCATGTCGGCGCGCGCCTCGGCGCTCAATGTGGACCAGGAGGCGTGGGAGAACAACCGTCTGCTGACCAGTGGTGTGGTCGCGAGCGGGCGTGTGGACACAGAGTTTGACGAAGAGCTGGACGCGCGCGTGCAGATCATGGTGCACAACACAAAGCCGCCATTCCTGGACGGCCGCGTGTCGTTCACGACGCAGACAGAGATGGTGTCGACCGTGAAGGACCCGACGTCCGACATGGCGGTGTGCGCGCGTAAGGGCAGTCAGTTGGTGCGTGAAGTACGCGAGAAGCGCGAGCGGTCCAAGATGCGCAAGCGGTTCTGGGAAATCGGCGGCTCGCGCATGGGCGATGCGATCGGCGTGAAGGCGGCTGAGAACTCGGACGAAGAGGACGACGAGGCGAGAAAGAAGCAGGAAGGCGGTGAGGACGGCGAAGGCGACGTGAACTACAAAGCCGAGAGCCAATTCTCGACCCACCTGAAGAAACAGAAAGCGGTGAGTGAGTTTGCCAAGACGCGCACCATCAAGCAGCAGCGCCAGTTTCTGCCGATCTACCAGTGTCGCGACGAGCTGCTGCAGGTGATCCGAGAGAACCAGATCGTCGTGATCGTGGGCGAGACCGGGTCAGGGAAGACCACGCAGCTGACCCAGTATCTACACGAGGAAGGCTACTCGCAATACGGCATGATCGGATGCACGCAGCCGCGTCGTGTCGCTGCCATGTCGGTCGCGCAGCGTGTGAGCGAAGAGATGGGCGTGGTGCTCGGCGAAGAAGTGGGCTACGCGATCCGTTTCGAGGACCTGACGTCCGACAAAACCATTGTCAAGTACATGACCGAGGGCGTGCTGCTCCGCGAGTCGCTGCGAGAGGCGGATCTGGACACGTACTCGGCGGTGATCATGGACGAAGCCCACGAGCGCGCGCTCAACACGGACGTGCTCTTTGGTATTCTGCGCAAGGTGGTGCAGCGCCGAAGCGACTTCAAGCTTATTGTGACCTCTGCGACGCTCGATGCCGACAAATTTGCGAGTTTCTTTGGCGGCGTGCCCATGTATACGATCCCGGGACGCACGTTCCACGTCGAGACGTATTTCGCCAAATCGCCGAGCGAGGACTACGTGGACTCGACTGTGAAGCAGGTGATCCAGATCCACCTGTCGCACCCGCCAGGCGACATCTTGGTGTTCATGACCGGCCAGGAAGACATTGAAGCGACGTGCTACATGCTCGCTGAGCGCATGGGAAAGGTGGACGGCGCGCTGCCACTGATGGTGCTGCCAATGTACTCGCAGCTGCCAGCAGATCTCCAGGCAAAGATCTTTGACGCGTCCGACATTCGCAAGTGCATCGTGTCCACCAACATTGCCGAGACGTCGCTCACCGTCGACGGCATCAAGTACGTCATTGACTCGGGCTTCTGCAAAGTGAAGGTGTACAACCCGAAGATCGGCATGGACGCACTGCAGATCAGTCCGATCAGTCAGCAGAATGCAAACCAGCGAGCTGGGCGTGCGGGGCGAACGGGACCGGGATTCAGCTACCGCATGTACACGGAGCGCCAGTACGTGAACGAAATGCTCGAGGCGCAGATCCCCGAGATCCAGCGAACGAACTTGGGCTACATCGTGCTGCTGTTGAAGTCGCTCGGCGTGAAGAACCTGCTGGAGTTTGACTTTATGGACCCGCCGCCGCAGGACAACATCACGAACTCCATGTACCAGCTCTGGGTGCTCGGCGCGCTGGACAACACGGGCGAGTTGACGGAGATCGGTAAGAAGATGGTCGTGTTCCCACTGGACCCGCCACTCGCCAAGATGCTGCTCTTCAGCGAACAGCTGGGTTGCTCGGCAGAAGTGCTGATCGTCGTGTCGATGCTGTCGGTGCCGAGCGTGTTCTTCCGCCCAAAGGACCGCGAAGAAGAGAGCGACGCGGCGCGCGAGAAGTTCTTCGTGCCGGAGAGCGACCACCTGACGCTGCTGAACGTGTTCAATCAGTGGAAGATGAACCAGTACTCGAGCCAGTGGTGCTCAGACCATTTCATCCACGTCAAGGGGCTGCGCAAGGCGCGGGAGGTGCGCGAGCAGCTCGTGGATATCATGAAGCAGCAGAAAGTGACGCTGCGGTCGTGCGACGGCTCCTGGGACGTGGTGCGGAAGGCAATTTGCTCGGCGTATTTCTACAACTCGGCGCAGATGAAAGGCATCGGCGAGTACGTCAACATGCTCACGGGCATGCCGTGCAACCTGCACCCGAGCGCCGCGCTGTTTGGGCTCGGGTACACGCCGGACTTTGTGGTCTACCATGAGCTGATCTACACGACGAAGGAGTACATGCAGTGCACGACCGCGGTGGAAGGTGAGTGGCTCGCGGAGCTTGGCCCGATGTTCTTCAGCGTGAAGGAGTCGTACAAGTCGCGCCTGCTCAAGCGCATGAAGGAGCAGGCCGAGGCCAAGAGCATGGAAGAGGAGATGACGACGCTGCTGGAGAAAGAGCGTGGTACGGACCTCCTCGTGCGCGACCTGGAGGGCAAGAAGAGCAAGAAGCAGCGCATGAATATGGCGACGCCCGGACGGCGTGACCCGGCGGTGATCGGCAGTGGTGTGCGCACGCCATTGAGGACTCCACGCAGGTTTGGCTTTTAAACATATGAGAGAGAGAGAGGAAAGTAGGGGAATGGAGCAGTAGCTAGACGCAAGGCGATAATTGATTGGTTCATTCACATACACTAATTACTACACTCGTCAGGACTCCCTCAGCCATTGGACCGCCTCGGGCTTCTTGCATCGCCTAGCAATAGCAAGCAGCTCGTTCTGGAAGAACTCGTCGGGGTGGCGCTGCTGCATGTACTGCAGCACGGGTATGCGTCCGAACTCTGCGGCGCGCATCGCCGCCGTGCGCAAGCAGCCGTCGTGCTGCTGTGCGTCTAGGAATTGCAGTATGGCCACGTGTCCCCCTCGTGCGGCTAGCTGCACGGCCTGTCTGGCGGTGCTGCTGCTCTCACGCTCGTGCTCGTAGAGCCACTGCACCATCTCCATATGCCCGTTCAAGGCGGCGCTCTCCAGCGCTTTCTCTGAGCAATGCGAGCCAGCAGAGTGGAGCCATTGCGCAACGCGCAAGTGCCCTTTCTCAGCGGCTTTGTCCAGCACGGCTCGGGGGATCCGCACTTGCGGGCGATACGCGTGCAGACGCTGGAGAGCGCTCAGGTCGCCCTTCTTCGCGGCGGTCTGCAACGCAATGCCGAGTTTCTCCGCACTGATGTCGCGGTTCATTTCTATCAGACGACGCAGCAGATGCGGCAGCTCGTCCTGCACGGCGAGAAGGATCGACCAGTGGCACGACTGGTCCACGAAGCGCTCGATGGTGCGCGCAACGTCCCAGAGCGGAGGGTACGCATGCTGCTTCGCGCGCAGCACCACGGCGACGGACGTCAATAGCGGTGGCGCTGGGCTCTCCATCTTTGTCACTGACGAAGTCTGTCTGAGAATCAGCAACCCACACTCACCCATACATTTTAATTGGGTGAAGATGGGTAACAAATCAGATCAGAAGCTGTGCAAGAAGACTGCATCCAAAGTGACTGCAAACAACAAGTCTCATGTAAATTGGTGCGTCTTTATTAAATAACTCCTCTCGAGTCTGGTGATTAAATATGAATCTGGCGGGCTTTGGCGTGCCCCTCCTGTTGTTGCACCCGTCGCCTTCTCTCAAAGCGCTCGTTTACAGCAACACCAGTTTCCTCGGCTCCTCTTCGTGGCGCTTGTCGTGTCGTCCGCTCGGATTGCGAGCGCTCGCGGGACAGCGCTCCGCACGGTGCTCATTGAGCCACTGCACAACGTGCAGATGGCCGTTGAAGATGGCAAAGTCCATAGCGACGGTCGAGCAGCCTTCCTTGCGGTTGGCGTCCAGCCATCGCAGCACGCGCAGGTGGCCGCCAGCGGCAGCAGTGTCCATCGCAGCAGTGGAGCAGCCCTCCGAGCGGTTGTAGTGCAGCCACTTGACGATGTCCAGGTGACCGCACGCGGCGGCACTGTCCATGGCGTGGGTCGTGCACCCCTCGCTACGATTCTTGTGGAGCCATTCGATAACCGCCAAGTTGCCTGCAAACGCTGCCGAGTCCATTACGCGTGTCGAAATCGTGTACTGCGGTCGGTATGCGGTCAGCCACTGCAGCACGCGCAGGTCACCCTTATCTGCGGCGACGCGCATGGCCCAGTCTACCTGATGCTCCGTGATCGGCATCTCTTTGCTTCCCAGTCGCGCAAGCAGGTGCACGTGTCCTTCGCAGGCGGCGCGCGCGACATCCCAGCGGACCGAGTAGTCGATGAACGACTCGATGAGCTCGGGCACGAGGCCGCTGGCGAGCGCGCCGGCCATGTCGCGCACCACGACGTGGACGCTCGTGAGCGTGCTCGTGCGCTTGACTGCGGTGGGATTGGTGTTGGAGGTGCGTGCTGCTGTTGTTGTCATTGTCGTGTGTGGAGTCTTGTGCTGCGTGTGTCTTCTGATCGCTCTGCTGCAAAAGTGGAAATGAATGAACGACGCATGCCATGGCGTGGCATGTGGAACGGCAGTTGGTCCGTTTCAAAAAGGCAACGTGCGCGCGCCATCTTCCACCGCAGGTTGCCTTTCTCAGACGCATTTGACAGGGCGGACCTTTCCTTCACTCCATGCGTCACACACGACCTTTCAAGGTGAAAAGGCGAGGAAGAAGCCACCAACCCTCCCTCCCATGGCGCATATTTGGTGTGCCCTACCCCGCTTACCAAAAATAGCTGCGATACGTTATTTGAGTGAAAACATACGAAAAGGGTTAGGTCTTTAAAGAATTATGCAGGTATACAGGTTTTCATGTTTCTTCATGAAGAAAGAAGGTAATTTTTCAGGGAAGAAAGCAAAAGACGCCGCTCATACTTTCTTCTTGCGTGCGTGCATGCGTCTGCTGGAGGAGTGACTTGTATCGGCAGAGGGCCGCGCGCGTGAAAAGAAGAAGATGAAGGCGCTGGCGTCGCTGTTGAAGCTGTGTGCTCGTCATCGCTGTGGTGCTTCAGATGTCACTCGACTCTCTTGTTAAACCATTCCACCCCGCCGCCTCTCGTCTTCAATCATCCAATGCCTCGGTGCATCGCGTTCATACCATTCTTGTCGCATGGTTCATGTGCTGAAAAAATCATGGTGTATTTAATAGTAGTTGTGGGTAAATATGTCATATGGATGTACTCTACAAGTGCGTAGCAGTGTATAACAAGCCATTCGCTTGGTGGTTGTCGTAGCTTTTCTTTCAAGCCAATGCGAGGGAGAACGAGCCACGGCGCGAGTTGCTGCGGCGCTCGTACACGTGGAAGGACGACACGCGGCGCGCGCGGCGCCAGCGTCTCGGTCTCGCGGAGTCCACAGCGTCTTCATCGTCGCTGTCGTCCGCCGCGTACGCTTCGAGCCACTTCACCACGTCCAAGTGACCGTTGAAAAGCGCAAAGCTCACGGCCACTGACGAGCAGCCTTCTCTCCGGTTCACCGCAAGCCACTGCAGTACCTTGAGGTGGCCTCCCGCTGCGGCACTGTCCATCGCGGCGGTTGTGCAGCCTTCCGAGCGGTTCGCATGCAGCCACTTGACGATCTCCAGGTGACCGCACGCCGCGGCGCTGTCCATCGCGTGCGTAGAACAGCCTTCATTGCGGTTCGCATGCAGCCACTTAACGACCTGCAGGTGCCCGCTGAAAGCCGCCGAGTCCATCACGCGTGTCGAAATCGTGTACTGCGGGCGGTATATGCTGAGCCACCGCAATGTGCGCAAATCGCCTTTGTCCGCCGCCGTGCGCATCGCCCAGTCCAGTTGGCGCTCGTTGATCGGCTGCTTGCGCGCGCTGAGTCGCTCGAGCAGGCTGCTGTAGCCACTGCACGCCGCGCGCGCGATCGTCCACTTGCGCGACTGGTCCAAGTATTCGTCGACCATGAGTGCGATGTGGAGGCACGACGCCAAGCCATCGTGTTCGCGCAGCACCACCTCCACGCTCATCAGTACGGTTGCAATCTGCATCTCGGTGTGTTCTTGTTTGTCCTGTTGTTGTTTGTACTGTTGTTACTTGTGCGGTTCTTGCTTGTGCTGTTCTTGCGCGAATCCGGAAGTGAGCACATGCGACCGCTCGTCGTCCTGTTCTTCTTCTTCTTGGTGGCGTCCGTCCGCGTGGCCGTCTGGTCTGTCGGTCGTGCGGCCGTCGTCGTATGCGCTGAAGGTTATCGTCTGCTGAAGCTTTGCTTTGCGCTGTTCAGGACTGTACGTACATTAGCTACCTCTGCGATAAGACAACAAGCATGATGCAATTATGCGAAAGATCGCAAGGCAAACAGCACACACACGTGGCGTTCGTGTGGAAAGAAGGAAAAGGATGGAAGATAGATCCCCATCACTTTGAATTGGCAAGCAGATCTGTACTGTAGACGCCAGCGCACGATCGCGCAAGTTGACATGTACCTCAACGCATCCCTTGGCTGGCGAAGGGACGCCTCCGACATGTTTGCCATCAGAGGGTTAAAACAAGTCGCTGGAAACTGTCTAATAACAGTTTTTTGGGGGGGGTTTTGGATTGATTTGTGCCGATATAATATACTGATATCTTATAAATGCATCTAAATGAGTAGATATATTATATAAAAGGATATTACAGCTCTTCGATTTGTCAGATCTACTTATTTAGAAGATTTGGTTTAATTTAAGTGGACACTGTTGGTAGCAAAATTGGGGCGTCTGACTGGAGTTGCGCATTTGCGAGCGTCCTGTCGTCACGGATGTCACAGGACAACCCATTAACCCACTGATCAGCTTCAACCAAGAAAACACCCACAAACATCCAAACATCCCATCGTGGGTGAAACATTCTTCACGTCGCAGGAAGCAATTACCCGGGGTGGATGCTGAGAAAGAATGGATTCTGGCTATTTGGATATACCCTGGGTAATTATTATACCCAACTCAATCAGCAGCACGAGTACCACAAATTAGGAGCCTGGCCATTTGATATACCTCCAACCCATCGCCCCTGTGTCTCATTTGTGTTCTGAAACTTGCAATTTAAGCAGCAGAGCAGAGCTCTAATGAACGGAACAGACCTCTGCCCCTCCGCAGTCTCTGTGTATGTTGATCGAGGAAGCTGCACTGTTGAAATGGAAACAGCTTCACACTTGAAAGGAAAATTGGAGACTGAGATTCAAGCCTGCTATCCTAAGCTACTGGATCCTACAGTTGCTCAAGAGGTTGCACATTGATATCCTTTCGTAGTGGGTAGAAGTTGATATGCGATAGACTTTGTGTATCCGTTTTGATGAACACTGTTTCTTCAAGGGTATCAGGGTAGGCTCAGCAAGTCTCACCTTCTGAAGTTCGGAAACGTCAGCCAAAATGAGTATTCATCACAAGTTGCATCAACACTTGAAGCACTCAAACCGTCATGAACCAAAAGATATAGAACTATCACTATGCTGAAAATGACATGCTCTCTATCCGATAGGTCATGAATGAAACTCACCGCTCACCACGCTCGTTGATGCGGCAACACAAAATGGGTATTTTCTTGGGTAAGTAAAGACTTGAAGCGAAATGCCAACGAGGATGTGAGGTTGAGGTTGCTGTTCGGCGATTGAGGGCTCTCTTGCGATGCCAACAGTAGTATACCATTCCTATTAGTGCACCACGGGCTTTCAAATGACGCAGTTTTGCAATAGTACATTGTATGCAAATTAGAAGAATCCGTTAGAACTGTGAAATTACTTAATCCAGTGTCAAAAGCTTTGCTGATAGTCTTGAACATTTGGTTTAACACAGTATTTTTGGGTTTCTTTCCACTAGCCTCAATAAAATGTACAACGTAGTACTGGTTTAGGAATTTTGGAGCCTTGGATATCGACTGTGTATAGACATCAACTCGGAGGCAAAGACCAGCACTCCCAACCAACTTCAACACTTCAACACCCCTTCTCGACAACAATCGTTTGCAGCGACTCAACAAATCAGGGACGGGTGGCATGGATTCCCATAGAAACGACCACACAGCTTTGCGTTTCACACCCACACCTGCCCAAAGGCACCAGGCAGCACACAATTAAATTTGCAAGCCACAGCTCAAGCCCAGCAACCAAGACCAGAACAAGCCAACAGCGACAATTTCAGCAGCAAGATGCCGCAAAGCCGAGAGCTCGCCAACAAGAAGAACGACCACAAGGACCGCCAGTCGCGCGGCCGCGCCGGGTCCACGCCCACGGACACGAAGAAAGGTGCGTATAAAGCGAGCAATTGATCGTACAATGGTCGTACAGTGTGACATGCAGTTGTTTGCTAATTGGTGGCATGTCTATGCACAGGCGGCGCCGGCGCGCACAACTGGGGCACCACCACCGAGAACGAGCCTCCAACCGCGATAGATAGACACGACCCGAACTACGATAGCTCGGGCGAAGCCGACGAATAAGGCGCAAGAATGCAATGCGAATGAAGAACCAAACAAAGCCCAGCACAGCTCACGATGTTGCAACTTGGGCAATGCGTAGCGGAGACTGTTGTGGATGAACGAGTGCTGTAGCGTAGTAGCTGTCACTCCAACGTGAATAGTGAGAGGAACGAGGCAAATGGCTCGATACCCGATCACTTCCCAAGAAAGCAAACGTAAAATAAACGAAACAAGCGTTGAGTATGTGTCATTTGCCTTTGGTTTGCATGTCGTTTGCTCCACACAACACAGGAGAGAGCTCCAAGCTCTAATCCAAACCGCCAAAAGCAAAAGAGGCGATGTTGAAGTTGTCGTGTCCTCCAATCGCGCGCACTCGTGAGTAAAGAATCGCCAATCAGAACTCGCTGTTGTTTATTTCGTTTGATCGTATTTTTAGAACCAACAGTAATTTTTATGCATTTTTGGTCAAATTTAGCAAACCATTCTCAAATCTCATTACTTTGCGAGCGCCGCAATGTCGCGCGAAGGTCGCGCCAATCCGGCCCAATTGGCTCCAGCCATGCTCGTTCGAGGAAAGCATTCAGCGCATTGATGGAGGAGCCATCGATTGCAGCGACTAGGACGACCATGGCGGACAGCACAGCAGCAGCAGCAGTGGAGACGCCGGTCGAGACGTCCGTGGCATCTGACGCCCTTGCGACTGATGCGCTCACTACCACCGCTGTGGCCGCCGCGACCGAGAGCGAGGCGGTGATCCCCAACTCGATGTGGAAGAGCGAGGAGCTGATCCAAGAAGGCGCGCTCGTGATCCTCTTTGAGAACCGCAACTCGCTCACCTACTGCTACGTGAAGAAGCACGAGGTGTTCCACAATCGCCACGGCGGCTTCCACCACGACGACATGATCGGCAAGCCCTACGGCACGAAGATCCTCTCGCGCCACAAGAAAACCAAGGGCTACATGATCCTGCTCGCGCCGACGCCCGAGCTCTGGAGCCGCGCGCTGCGCCACCGCACGCAGATCGTGTTTACGCTCGACGCGAGCGCCATCATGTTCAGCGCGTCGTTGCGCTCGGGCAGTCGCGTGATCGAGTCCGGTACGGGCAGCGGCGCGCTCACCACGTCGTTCGCGCGCACCGTGGCGCCGCACGGCCACGTCTTCACGTTCGAGTTCAACCCGACGCGCGCCGAGATCGCGCGCGAAGAGTTTGCGCGCAATAGGCTCGAAAGCGTGATCACGGTCGACTGCCGCGACGCGTGCGAGCAGGGCTTCCCAGAGGAGCTCACCGGCACGATCGACCTCGTGTTCCTCGACCTGCCGTGCCCGTGGAAGGCGATCGGCCACGCCGCCAAGATGCTCAAGCAGGGCGGCAATTTTGCGTCCTACTCGCCGTGCATCGAGCAAGTGCAGAAGACCTGCGACGGGTTGCGTGAAGCCGGCTTTGAGAGTAAGTGCCGTCTTATTGCTGTTGAACAAGGGGGATTCATTCGTAGGTTGTGAATTAACGGCTTCTTTTGTCTGTGTCTCTACAGTGATCCGCACGATTGAGACGCGTCTCGTACCGTACAGCGCGCGGAATATCGACCTGCCGACGCCAGACTTTGGCTTTGGGCCGAGCACATCGACAGCAGCAGTAGCAGACGCCTCCGCCGTCGCGGACGAGAGCGAAGCCACGACCAACGGTAAAGACTCGAGCGAGAACGAGACCGACGCCAAGCCAGCTACTCCTGCCGGCGGCAAGAAGCGCCGGTTCAACGGCGAGCACGTGGTCGCGAAGAAAGACGACGAGATCCGCGGCCACACGGCGTTCCTCACGTTCGCGTTCAAGTTCTTTGCGTAGTGTGGGGGAGGGCGTGACGTGCGTGCTAGCTTTGCGTTTTCCACTTTCGCCTCATAGAAACCAAATTATAGATATGACCCTTTCGTGCACATTCATTTTTGTGAGTGCAAGCTGTCTTGATGATTTCTGAAACCACCAAGAAGGGCCTGTTCTGCCCGCGTCCGTCACATCAGTTCATTCACGGAAAGTGGTGGAGGAGAACGAGCTCGGACCTCCAAGCCATTTCCGCCATCACACAGCAAGAGCGAGAGCGAGCCCCAATAATAAGGATCCATGTTCCCCTCCACGTCGAGGCATTTCAACAAAGACAGCGGACCCCCGCAAACAAACGCCCATACGGGGAGAACCAGCGCAATGTGGCGCTCGACGCAAGTGCAACCGGAGCAGCAGCAGCAGCATGTACGTGCGTTGGAACTCATGAGCAACTTGTGTATTCTCTGGTGAGGTACTGACAAAACCTCCTTGGCGGTTGCAGGATGATGCAAACCCACTCCAGCCCGTCGACAGTTCAGAAGCGGCACATCCGCAAGAGCAAGAGCAGCACCAGCACCATCCACAGACTCCTCCATTTCTGGACAGCAGCTCCTTCGCACGAACCAAGTCGCGTCGGTCGGTCAAATGGACAGCCACGCCCCTGCTGGCATCTGCTAAGGCGATCGCGACGCCAAAGAAACATATGAAGGTCTGGAGGCTGCGCCTCCCGCTGGTCTACAACGTGGCTCTCATCGTCGTGTTCGTGCTCTTGGACGTCCAAGACCTGCTCTACAAGATCCTTTGGGTCGGCCCCAACGAGTCGTTCTCGTTCCGCACCGAAGTCATGGGCGTGCTGCGTGACTCGGTGCTCGTCCCGAGCGACCCGAGTTTCAACATCCCAGGGACCATCGACACGGACCAGCACGCGTCTTCCTGGCCGCACTTTCTGTCGTCGTGCTCGAACCTGACGGCGATGGACGCTGGCGGAGGGTTCTTCGCGATCGCCCTAGGGTCGAATTGCACGGTTGGCCAGGGCAACGCGAGGCGCTCGATCGACCACATGATCATGTCGAGCTCTGTGCGACTGGACTCGATCGTCTGGACAGCCTGCCGGCTGCTCTACCAATGGCAGCAGCCGTTCATCTGCCGTTCGCCCATCGTTACCAAGTACCTGCATCGGTACGTGTTGCTAGACATGGCCGTCAACATCTCGTCGCTAGCTGAGCCAGGGAGCGACGCGGAAAAAGAGTTGCTCGCGTTTCTCGACATGGTCAGCAAGAGCTACCCGCTCCACAAAATGGTCTGCGTCGAAGCATTCGAGTGGATGAATCAAAGCCTCGGGACCTTCCCGTCGAGTCTTCACGGGTGCGCAAGCCCGAATCTCATGCGCAGCGAGTTCCTCGGCCTCTCGAACCCGGTGATCCATGAGCTCCATCGAGACCGCGTCTGGCTGACCTCTGACGTCTTCCACTGGTTCGGTCTGAGCTTTGGCATTCGACAGAACGCGCGCAACAAATACGTGGTGGAGAAAACCTCGGATGGCAAAATCCGCACCGCTGCGCACACGACTCCCAACTTCACGTGCTTTGGCCCGCTCTACTCGGTCATGATCGGACTGGATTTCCTGCTCTTGATGATGAATCTGTGCTCGTACTGGGAGTTTGTCGAGCGTGTTCTCATCCCGCGCTCCAACGAGCTGGTTCGGCGGCACCGGAGCCATCTCCGCGAGTCGCAGAAGAAGATCATCCCGCGCTCTGCGAAGCGTCGATTCGCGCAGGGGGATTTGATCCGAAAATTGTCCGAGAAGAGCCTTTTCCGCCCGTCGGTCAAGCTGTCTTCAAAATCCAACCTGACCACGACGCTGATCCAGCCCTCTTGGATTCCAGTGGAGCACTTGGACCTGAAGGAGCTGAGACGCCTTCTCCCATGCTCGCTGCAGCGCAGCTGGCCGGGCATCTTCGCAGTGATCGTGAGCCAGATGCTGTCGTGGATGATCATCATGCCGAACTCGGTGGTGTGGGTCTGGGGACTCTCAACGACCACCAAGATCCAGGCGTTCCTCACCAGCCTCCGCGTGTGGATGCTCCTGGTGGTCTCGTGCAACTTTCTCTGGGACTGCGTGGTCAAGATCAACGAAGAGTGGGCGTTCTTCATCGCGAGTCGGACGTTCGTCGCGCCAGTCGAGCTCGTTGTCATTGGAGCTGCTATTACAGCATGGAAGATCCTGGACATCTTCTTGATGTGCGAGCGCAAGTGGGCGATCGAGAGCCAACGAGTCAACGACATATCCGCGTTTGCAGGCGGGTACATAGCGCACGGCAACACATACCAGCCATCCGTCGAAGTGCTTTTCTCCACACCCGCCGAAATCGTTGCGATCCTGTACGGTCCTCTGTTTCAGATCATTGGGACGAGCATCTTGTGTCTCAGCGTGTACCTTGGGCTGAAAGGCGCTCTGCTGCGCCGCTGGGCTCAGCGAAAGCCAGAGTTTACACTCTCCGCCGACAGGATGAAACTCACGCAACGCCAGGAAAAATACAAGCGCTTGCCCATGGAAGAGGAGTCAAACTGCCCGATTAGAGCAAAGAGCCTCGTGCGCGAGCACATGGAGATGGAGCACACGTTCCAGTCGCAGCAGTACATCCACCCGTACTGCTACTTGGAGTGCGGGCTTCTGCCGCGCCAGACGCGGTTCACGACGCGCGTCGGGTTCACCAACTTCCTGCCGCTCAAGTACGAGAAGCACACTCGAATCCTACAAGCCAAGCAGTGGAAACTCGAGTGAGAGCAACTTGAGTGAGAGTACTTGGAACGCAGACAATCTCGATACTTCTTCAACAAAGAACTTATATTCGCCAACGTTGCCTTCCTCCTAAATGCATTTAGTTGTAGTTAGTGTTGGTGGACGAGCTGTTCTGGTTGACCATACCTGTGGAGGTCGGGAAGCCACCACCAGCGAGGGGCTCTAAGAGGTACGCGCCCGTGTTGTTGCTACCGCGCAAGTTGGAAGTGGACGACATTGACGTCGTACTTCCGTAGGCTCTCTGCGTCGCCTAAGAGAAGTAATAAAGGATCATGAGTTAAAATTTCCCATCAGCTGAACAACCGCTAGAGCGCACAGCAGTCGTAAGCTTTGCTACCTGGTACTGGTATCCTGACAGCATCGGGGCCGAGTCGTCTGGATACTGCTGATGCTGACCCGAGACGTTCTGCGCGCTGTTGTTCCTCACGCGGAACGAGTAGCTGGGGGTAATGGGCTTGGAGTTGTTGTTGATGTTGCTGCTGCTGCTGCTGGTGCTGTTGTGGGTTGGCTGGCCGGATGCTGACGCTGACGCCGACGCGCTCGACGCCGACAGAGCGAGATCAGGCTTGTTCGACTGGCGTGTGAAGAAGATCAGCAGCGCGGCCGGAACGAACTCGGTGGAGAAGTGGATCACAAACTCGAACGCGATGTGGTGCACGCCCACGGGAGAGCGGTACTTGGACTCTTCAGACTCCAGGTACCCGCTGCCCATGCCAAGCAAGTACACGGCCTTCGCAGCAAAGAGCACGCACAGGAGAATGCACACCGCCGTGATCTGCAGTGGCAAGGAAGCATCAAAGCGAGTTAGAACACACAGATTGTACGAGGAAGGACGCAGTAGGTGGGTATTGCTAACAGAATCGATGAACGCACCCTCCGCAACACTGCTTGACGCGGCGAGAAGCTCTGGCTGGTCGTGGTCGGCAGGTCGAAGAAGAAGTCTTCGTCCGGGCTCTGGTTGCGGAAGAAATAGATGAGGCGGATGCTGTAGTAGAGGATGCCGAAGAGCCCGACGAAGTAGACGCTGCCGAGCATGAGATCGCACGCCTTCCAGAAGCCGCCCGCCGTGCTGCTGAGCGCGAACAACGCCACGAGCGCCACGTAGAGCACCACGTTAAAGACGAAGAAGATGCGGCGCGGCCACGGGTACGCCTTGCCCCAGCACGCGTAGCAGAGCTGAGCCCAGAAGAGCAGCACGAGCCCGTACATGGTCACGAAGAGCAGCGCCGGCAGCCACAGGAAGAGCGTGAGCAGCCGCGCCAGGAACGACTCGGGCGCCATCGTCAGCTGCGCCGAAGAAAGCGTGGCCACTTCTGCCACGAGCGAGAGCACGCGAATAGTGGACGCCACGAAGAGCAGCAGGAAGAAGCGCTGGCGCATCTCCGCACCAGTGGACGCGGACGCCGACGACTCGTCATCCAGCAGCCCCGAGCTGGATGACACGACCACCGTCGCAGCACTTCCGCCAGCCAACTGGTTCTGAGATGACATCCCATTGAACGAGCTGTTGCCGCTGCCGTTGCGCGGGGTCGCGTACGGATTCTTGCTCAGCGCGTTGCCGCCCAAGGTGCTGACAGTGGTCGCGCTGCTCGTGCGCAGCCGCAGCAGTCCACGTCGCGCCGCGTACTGTCGCCAGAGCACGCGCCCCGAGAGCACGCTCAGCAGCAGGAAGAGCAGGATCGTGGAGATCAAGAGCGCGCGGTTCCACGCACTGAGGCTCGCGACGCCCGCCGAGTCGAGCTCGGTGGCGTCGGTTGCGCCCCAATGCCGGTGTTGAGGCAGCATCATCGTCGCGCTGCCTGCGGTCGCCAATCAACGCGGGGGAAGCTACTGTGCAGACGTTTAGTTAGAGGAGTTAGTTGAGCTGCAAGGGCGATATATACCCAGGACGTGCGGCCGCCGCTCGCTCACCTGGAAGTTTGCGCGTGGAGCAGAATGTCACGTTGTTACTTACACGAAGGCAGCTCGCCCAAAAAGTTCGATCTTACTTTTTGAGGCCCGACAGCCTCAAAAATAGCAGGTATGCTTTTATAAATTAGAGGTTATTTTTACCCACAAACATTGGGTTATCGATGATAAATTGTCGTAACCAAAAATGTTTAATTTTGTATCATATGTTCAATTTGCTAACCAGCAAGATTCATTTTGATAGAATCTCTCTTAGCCGAAGTGACAAAAATAGAACACAATTTTCGATACTAAAAATGAATTTTCTGGTCCTATTTTTTTTGTCACCCGATGTATGGAGGTATATATTCATTTTACAGAGGTATCATGTGCTATAGAGGTTAATACCACATAACAGTTACCTAACGTTATTAACACAATACAGTGCACGTCAAAAAGTTAAGGACAGCAAAAAAATTAAATTATGTGGATTTTTTCGAGTTTTGTGTTTGCGGACGAGCTTTTTTAGTATGTTAGAGAACGTCATTAGAACACTCTCGTGGTGAAATCGCAGCTCAAT
>JAASGK010000698.1:0-17895 GCA_023334195.1 Globisporangium emineosum
ACAAACGCTGTCGTCCGCGCGCTTGCCTTGCCCTGCTTACGAGAGTTCTTCGGTCCGAACGCAGGCTTCTCCATGCTGTTGTTTCAAAATGATTCAGTGGGTTGATTTGATATGAAAAGCATGTCTGAAATTAGGCTGCTCAAGATTTTGAGATTATGCAAAGTTAGGCAAATTCTTCCCCGGCGCCTAATTTTAAGAGGCCAGCTTATAAGGAACTCAGAACCTAAATTTTAGTATATATTTAGAATATTTATGTTATGTAAACTAAATATTACAATGAAATTTATAATTTCAACTTGGAGCAATGGTGACGAAGCTCAAGCGAGGAAGATGATACAGCTAAATTCACTGCAATTCTACCCGAATTATCTCCAATATGCAATGATCAGTATCAATACTGCTTGTTATTCGTGATGGATTTGACGAGGCGTATCATTATGGAACACACAAAGGCGGTTGGGTTGAGCATGTGATGGTCAGGCGATAATTGAGCTGAAAACAGCGGAGAAACTTTCACAGTGACCTCGGCAAAAACTTCTGGAGCACACAATCCAACATTCGTCTCTATTCTGTATATAATACACACCGCTATGACCGGAAGTTTTTTAGTTGGGCTGTCAGCGGGCAATCAAAAGACAAGAGTAAGAGTCGTGATAGAAATGGAAAAACGGAAGATTACAGGGGGAGGGCGAAACATTCCCACACATAACATGCTTCCAAAAAACTATCATTTCTGATAGGGCAGCTTTGAGCATGTGGATTGTGAGAAGTGAACGTAGGCTTCAATTGAACGAACATGATTGTATACTTATGGTACAAGTGAAATCTAAATAAAGGAGCTTTCAATAGTTGTGGTTTACATCCATCAATCCATTGATGAGTGGAACATTCACTGGTCATGAAAATGCCACCTCTTGGAGAGTCCATAGCGCTGTATTTGTGTCTTACATGGAGGTATTTCGAGTGAAAAATATCTGAAAATCTGTGTCTTATACCTTACTCTCTTATAGACAGAGCTTCATACAAACTCCTGTTTTAATTGATTTGTTCTTGGCTGGCATGTGTCTTAAATCCAGGTTATCTCATATATAGAGGATCTTATATAGATGGGTGACTGTACTGGATTAAATTAAGAAAAGGATTTATGTTTTGCACCAAATCGCGGACTTAACTGAGAATTCCCAGAACTTAAGGATCTTATTGTTTCTCGTTCTGAGGATTTTCAACGAATTCCACTCCATCACCATTGTCAACCAACAGCAGCTCGGCAAGTGAAACACCGCACACACTTCCTGAGTGTATTTCGTGGACGGTGCCGCCGCCGCTCGCTCACTCTCTACAGTACCACGCCACGTGGCTAATCACGAGACCAGCTCGGTATACGAATCGACGCAGCTCCTTCACGATGTCTCATGCGGGGTGGGGTGGAGGGGCAAACAACCTACCCGAGACTAACTGAGAAGAGACGCTAGCGCTCAAATTGCAATCGCTACATTGTTGCAACGAGTTTTGTTCATACCTTGTAATGCAACGCGCAACGTCACGCATTCTCCTCGCACAACTCCAACACTGGTTTCGGCTCGCTGCACGACCAATTGCAATGAAATGGTTGGGGCTTTTTTAAACTTAGAAACATCAACTAGGAGCTGCACTTCCCGACAGCCTCACTGCCAAAACCAACCTCCTAATGGCCAGACGACACCTTGCAACTACTACTACTACTACGACAACTGCTGCTGCTGCTCTTGAACCGATCACATCTTCTTCATGATCTCCTCGTTCGCCTGCGTGATCTTGTACACCTGGGACGCCGCGTTCTGCAGCGCCAGCATCTTCTGGAACATCGCCGCTTGCTCTTCCTCGGCGGTTAACGGCGGACCTGCAACGGCAGCAACCGGAGCTGGAACTGGTACCACGATGGCGTTGGAATTGCTACGAGCTGCTGCAAGGCCTGCCGCCGCCGCGTACTCGAGCTGGTGCGAGCCCGCGCGGCTGTTGTGCGCTGAGCGACTCGTGCCATTGTGGCACTGGCGCTGGTCGATCATCGCCTCGATCATCTTCTCAAAGTCCTTTTCGTCCATGCTGCTGAACGTCGAGAACTGGTCGTCGTCCGACGTGTCATATTGGTCGAACTCGCTCGCCGCACTGTCGCTCACGCTCTTGTCCTTGTTGGTGTGAGCGCCGCTGCTGTTGCTGCTCCTACTATGGACTTTGTGTAGCTGCTGCTGGCGCTGGAGGTCACTGCTGCTCATGGTCGTCTGCACCAGCTCCTGGGGGATCCGGTTGCTGCCGCTGTGCATCGAGAACGACTCCTCCGCGGGCTTCACCTGCATGTTCGCGGCGTCCAGCACGCAACTCTTGCAGCACAGGACCTCGCACACCGAGTGATTCGCGCCCATGAAGATCAGTCGCTTCACGCGGCACTTCTCGCACGCCGTCTCGCCGCATATGTTGCACAGCTTGAGCGACGAGAACATGCTGTCGGTCTTCACGCACAGGTGGCACGTCTTCTTGACCGGCTCGCGACTATTCCCGCCTCTGCCTCTTCCTCTGTGCTTCCCGCCCTGGAAGTTGCGCAGCGCCAGGATCGTGAGCTTCTTGGCCTCGGCACAACGCACCGTCAGCGCCTGGCCCGAGAAGATCTCCGTGGTCATGATCACGCTAAAGTACTGGATGAGCTCGCCCGCGGGGTCAAAGAGCCCCTGGGCAAAGATCTCGACCACACCGGGTTCATCGTCGGCTTCGCGGTAAACGAACGAGAGCGAACCTTTGCCGCGCACCACAGCACGCGGGTCAAACGGCGGACAGTTGGGCACGTCCACCGAGTGCACGATCGTGTACCCGTATCGCCTGCCGTCGTCGTCCTTGGTGATGCCCATGGCTTCGATGTAGCACCAGTCGCGCGGCTTGACAAAGAGCTTGCCGGGGAGCTGCGAGAGCGCCCACTTGATGCCCACGTAGTGGAACGGGTCCTCGGGCGTCGCGAGCTCTAGGTTGTGCAGCACGTTGCAGTCTTTCGTGAAGATGTCCACGTACGACATCGTGGTCTTCATCTCCTCGTACGACTTGTCGTACGTGCCGTAGATCAGGTCCTCGAGCGTGCCGTCCATGCGGCCGACACCCAGCATGCTCGGCTGCGATGCGGGGTCGCTCCCGGGACCGCGTCGCTTGTAGATGCGCACCTGCTTGCGCTTCTTGAGCAGCTTCCACTGCGACGAGCTCACCTGGCGCTGCGCGACGCACACGTGCTCGCGCTCGGCCTGCAGCACAGCGGCGATGCGCTCGCGGGCCGTCGCGCGGTACTGCTCCTGCTGCTCCAGCGACAGCGGCGGGCCCTGGGTGTCGAAGTACGCTTTGGGCAGCGGAAACTTGGGCGTCATGGCCGCCATTCTATGAGACTCGGTCGATTATGCTGCTGGTGCTGGTGCTGCGCTCTGTGGTGTGTGACGAGGAGCTCTCGGAAGCGGTTGTGAAGGAGGGAAGGAGAGGCGAGAAGCCGGTCGGAACTTCGATTCTGGGCGTGCGCACAGTACGTCTGTCAGGCACCACAGACGTCAGCAGCCGTCGATTATATTGTGCAGACTGCAATAGAGAGAATGCAGGACTCTCACCTCTGGGTCGTCGTCGAGGTCCGCCAGATGGTTCAGCGGAGATGTCTCCATCAGGTAAGAAAGGCAGGTGGAGCTGCTGCTCCATAATATGTATAGATATATTACTGCCAAACTCCATTTTATAAAGTTATAATCAATAAATTACAAAGCCAGGGTGGTTTAGAACACACATAAAAGAGCCTGACAACTAGAAATATATCAGGATTTGTTTCAAAAATGGTTGGTAGCAGCAGTGGACGAGTATCAGAACGTGGATTTCAGAGCGATGGCGGTGGGACAAAAAACTTTGCGTTTGCAGGGAAATACCATTCGTCAAACGAAGGGCGTGTATGTAGTTGAGGTCGCTGGGTCCAGACCTCGACTGACGCACGCATTTTGCTTACAGTGAGCTTGGTGATCGCCTCGAAACTTCGAAACCACGTGCACACAGTGACTCAACTACATGAGTTTCTGTAAAAGTTTGCTGGCCTCCTCACTCTTCAATCGTGTCCCGGGTGCGATGTACACTGTAGGTAGGTATAAGGCTTGCGTCATGGTGAAGCACTGCATGTGGGCGTATCAACCACCAGGCTTCTGTGGCACACATACACACGTCAAAAGAGCGCGCCTCTGGTCCAGTGGATTTCATTGACTGGTTGACTGCGTGGGAGGATGCTTCTTGACGTGCTGCACAAGCGCATAAACAACGACAGGCGTGCTATTTGCCGAGCACATCCTTTTTTGTCTCATACGCCAGGTGTGCGGAGTTTAAATTCAATGCGTATGTTACACGTTTGTTGCTGTTCAACTGGGCGTGTATTTATAAACGTTCGGTTTTAAACAAAGTACACATAACACAGACTTTAAAAAAACAATTAGCAAACTTGCCGAGTTTGTAAGTCACCATCAGAGATGAGTTTTACAAACTCACCACCTTTTTCAGCCCACCATTGTGTTCGTTTGAGAGAACAAGAGATTGGGCGATAAAATTTGATCAAATAACCAAGGATCTGCGGACTCACTCTTCTGATCGTCAACAGTCAGCAACAATGCACCCAAGTCACACAAAGGAAGGCACCAGGAGAAATACAAATAGTCCCATCATTTTCCACAGCCAGAGAGCGACTAAACTAAGCGTGGGTTTGGTTCAGTCGCTCTCTGGAACGGTGGCGTTCCTAGCTCTTGCGACTTCGTAAGCACAAGCCGCGGCAAAAAGTACGTACAATGCTCCGGATTTGCATTTTGCATGCCAGATTTGAGCTTGGGGAACCCGAGGAAATGATCCCCAAGCGGCTGTAATGTTGAAACTCAGAGGAGTGGAGTCGGATGCGGCGGTGGTGGAATACCCAGACCGTCGTGATCTGATGAGGACCGATTGAATGCATCCATGGTCCGCCATGAGCAATCGAGGGTCTGGCGTGACAAGTGCTTCGCAGCCTTGCGCACAATCGAGGTACATTTGGCATGCATGGAACTGAGCTCGGTCTTAATAGCGCGTCAACACCCACCTAGGTACACATAAGCTGCTTTCGTGATTGTTTCCTTTGTGCAAGCGTACCAGCAATCGGCAGGGATTAGGAGAGAAAAGGAGGATGCGAGGGTACTCTTCATCCTTCGTGAGGTTGGCTGGCGTTGTACAGACTAATAGGACTACAGTACGTGTACCGGTAGGCATGTGCTTGCGCTGCGTTGTTTCAGAGGCAACGCACCCCCAAGCTGAAGCGCTGATCGACGCACAGAGTTACAGAGCTGCTGCACAGCCTTTCAACCATCCGTCAGCACGCAAAAAGCCACAATGAGAGGACGGTGAGTGTTGCATCTTGAGCTCTGAATTGTGTTTCTTTTTTGTACAGCGAAGCCACTTTGGGAAAGAGTGTGGGTGGGTACACGAACGCACTTCAGCACAGTAACTTGAAGTTGCCCAGACAACCAACCACGGCTGGTCAACACAGAAACGAATTTGAGAAACCCATGTGGATAGGCTGTAGCCTTCTCCATTCGCATGCAACGGGGATTTACGTTGGCGTAATAGCCCGAATGTTGCTATTGAAACAGGATCGGGTTGATAAGACCGACCCTGAGTATTGAGACGTGCCTCTCCGCTGAGTTGTCCTCGTAGATCCCAAGGGCGAGAGTTGCGTTGCACTCTAGGAGCATTGAACCTACGACGAGTCCCCTCTAAATCCCCCCACCTACATGTTCACACACAACAACAACAAACGTTGCTGAGTCAGTTTGTGCCTCCTGTTGCTTCCGACACCTTCATGGCGTGCGTGGCAAAGTAGTAGAAGCCTTTCTGTGTCTGGCGGAGCTACACGCTTGAAATACCAAAGGGTGCTTTTCCACGTTCACAGCCAAGAACCGCGATTGATTTGCTTTGTCAGTGTCTGCTGAGAACCAGCTCCGCTACGTTGCAGTTATGCGTGTCTATTAATAATAATTGTGTGTTGAAAATCCCAAAGTGTTCGTTGACGCACAAGCCTGGTGGGCTGAAGAGAAATGTGAAACAGAGAGTGAGGTTGGTTAGCCCTGGGAAACACCGACCGCTGAAGCATCTAGGAACCACACATGTGGCCCAAGCCAATCTCTTGTAAAGCTCCAGGTGGTGAATTGTCCAGCCGACAGAGCTCCTTGGAGGTCGTTGAAGTCGCCGGTCCCTCTGAACGCACAACATAGACATATTCTCAGCTTCTGAGAGAGAGAGAGAGAGAAATAAAGATAGAATATCGACTTGGCTTCAGTATTTTTGTTTAGTGTTAGTCCTCGGCTTTTGCTTGGTTGCAGTGAGCTGCGGCAAGATGATGTTGATCTGCATGGGGTGCCTCTGATAGAAACCAGCAAGTGAGACCGTGGCGCGCGCTGCCCTGTCTGGTTGATCACTGCTCGGGTAAAACACAGACAGAGGAGAGAGAACAAGTGCACCGCAAGAATCGGCAGCCAAATCGGATTCCTCCCACGGTCTGCGGGCACTGCATTCATTATCCGCACATCAGACACACCAATTTTATCTGGGCAAACGACAGAGGCTACCGGAAGTTGATAAATACGGCTCTATGTCACATTTTGCGCAGAGAGACACATTTCATCACCCCTGAAAGTACCATCTATTCATTCCTTTTTGATCGAGACTTGTGAGCTCCGCTGCGCTCCGGCTTGACATGTCCTGTCTTCTAACCCTTATCCTATCAACTGTTGACAGCCACTTTCCTGGGCATATCTATTGGACGACGGACAAACAAATGAAAAGCACGTCTCGCCAATGGACAACGAACCCTGTGTGTACAGTGTATGTATGTGTGTGTGCGTGTGTGTGTGCGTGTGTGTGTGTACTGGTTGTTCGTGGGCTGCACTGTTTGGCTGCGTGGGTGCTGGGATTTGCTGCACTGTAATGCAAAGTCGATGTTGTCAACAGTACAAGGCGTGCAAGGTGATGTTTGCTCACCAAATTTGTAATGAGTACAGTTTAAAAAGACATCCCTCTTTAGAACCCCCCACCTCCAAGAACTTCAAAAGTAAATGTAATCTGAGCATTCAACCGTTCATTAGTCATTTATCAATCCATGGATCTCTAAATCTACAGTACTGTAGTTTCTTTTTAACCCCTCCAATACCGGCCGAAAATCCGTCCCAACTTGACTGTCGCAGCTGAATGCGTGCGTCAGTTGCACAGCCAGGGAAGGCCGCCTCCCAGACACCTCCTCATAGTGAGCTCAAGTGAAAAGGTCTCGTCAATGTGGCGACAATAATTAGGGCTTGCTTGGAGCCGAGTTGGCGATATGCAGCGGGAAGGCGTGCACCTGTCCGCTGTACCGGCCAATTCGTGTGTAACGTCAGGTACCGGACCTGTACACTTGACTTGCTGAGTCTGTCTGTCACTCTCCGCGCGATCCATCCATCCATCATGGCCCATGAGCTGTATGTCTCCAATCCGGCATCATCGCACCTCCCCCTCACTCACTCTTCATTCGTCCGTCCGTGCGTCCCACATCGCATCTGCTCTGCCAATCAGTTGAGTCCCAAATTGTGCGGCGCTAAAGATAGCTTTGTCGACATCCACTTATTGATATAAATAGGTGGGTGGGTCTCTCTCTCTCCAGATACAAAGCCAGCCATGAACAGCGGCAAGCCGAGCTTCCCATTGCCGCGCGACCACTTCCCCAACACGAAGCTCACCCCGCTCCAGGCGACGCGCTTCAAGGCGCTCGCGCGCGCGCAGCTGGACGCGGCGCTGGTGGCCGAGCGCGAGAACGTGCTGGGCGACAAGCGCTACGTGGACACGGCGCGCTGGAAGCTCGCCAAGACCAAGAACGAGCTGCGCATCTACAAGAGCCGCGCGGGCGCGTCATTCCGAGCTCATGCGTCGTCAGCGGCGTCTTCAAACGCGTATGGTAGTGCGCAACCGAGCATGATGAGCGTCGGACGCATGCAGGGCTCGCTCGAGGACCTCATTTACGGCACGTACTCGAAATCCTACGACGGGATGAAGACCACCAGCGCATACCTGGGCATGGGGATGCGCGACTGCACAGTGCTGCACAACCTCGAGCTCGCGACACCGGACGACCCGTTCCATTATCTGGGCATCAAATGGGGAATCACCCAGTTGCCAGGCGCGCTCGTGGTCAAGCCGCGCGACTGGTGCTTCATCAATGCCATGGGCATCGAGACCGACAGTCAGGGCAAGCGCTTTGGATACAGCCTGACGCACTCGGTCGACGTGGTCGGTTGTCCGCCGTTCGACCAGCGATACGTGGTGCGTGGTCAAGCGTCGTTGTCGTTCATCTTCCGTGAGACATCCCCGGGCGTCGTTGACATCTATTCGCAAGGGTTGTTCGACCCGGCGGGCGAGCTCATCCAGCAGTTCAGCACACTCATGACGTCCGAGTTACTCAGCGGAGTGTTTCGGACGGCAAAGTGTGCCCAAGCCAAGAAGCTCACGGTACTGGCATTGCGCAACAACGATCTCCGGAGAGAAGCCCTCGAGTCAAGCGCAACTTCTACGTCGTCTTCTAAGTCTAGCGGCGCTCAGCGCACGTGCAGCTATTGCAGCAGCTCGGGAAGCAGATTTTCACCGCTCCGGCTGTGCCACGTTTGCAGCGCGACCGCGTGCAGCAAGTGCCGCGTCAAGAAATCGATCTTCGCCGGCCCGAACTACTCGGTCGTGAGCGTCACTTGCTGTCAAAACTGTGTTCTCAAGGCGACGGAGATGAAAGTGCGCCCCGCGGAGCCCCAGTTCTCGATCTTCGGTGAGAAATTCATCTCTCCAGACGCTGTTCTGGCGTGGAGCAGCTCGGACGACGCGGCTTCCGACTCGCCTGATGACCCCACGCCGATGCATGAGATTGACTTCGTGATCGAGTCAAACAATGACGGAGTGGAAAGCGGCGTTGAAAAAGTGACAAAAGAAGAAGAGAACAGCGTGGAGCTCAGCGGCATGTCCGAGATGGACGTCGAACGCATGATCGAAGCCATGGTCGGCCAGCGGCTTCACGACGATACGAAAGCTGCCAGCACCGCCACTGCACTCACAGCGACCAGCAACAACGACTTGGGGTCCGAGATCGAACTGGTCGACCTGGAGCTCGACCTCGGCACAACGACAGCAGTAGCAGCTGTCCACGACGGCACGTACGCGACGCACATCCCGAGCGACGAGATCAAGACGCTCCCACCGGACCAGGCGGCGATCTACTTGCAGATGCTCCGCCTGCAAAACGCGGCGCACCAGGTCTACGCCATCACCAAGGCCAACAACGAGCTCATGATGCGGAGCAACACGCAATAGAAAATGTACAGTATGAGGAACTGTGAAAAAATATATGTCGAAAGTGCTGCAACCCAAACAAAACCTAACACCCTCACTGTGTGGATAGATAGATACTTCCTATTTAATAATACTTGAAGTAGAACAGTGTAATAACGAAATGAACTTTGCACAACTTCATTTCATCTTGTACATACGGCTTCATTTTCGTTTTGGGCAAACAATGTTGTGAACGTATTCACTAGTCGACAAACTCAAATGATCTGTGAGACCAAGGCAATGGCTACACAATCGAACTTTGTTGATGGCAAAATGATTGTGTAGCCATTTCCTTCCAAGTAATCCACTCACTTCAATGGTTGGACAGGAAGGAGGCCACGCACGCCCTTTCTACATCGCCGAAGAACGGAGGATACTTAGTGGATGGATAGGACATGCGCACACTTGAATCTTGAATCTGCACATTGACGTGAATGTGCCAATAAGTCGGGCAGTAGCTCCTACTGGAGTGGACCTCCAGAGAGGTGAGCACATCGTGAAGCACATCGTGACCCAGTTCAGGAATACAGTAGCGATATACAGTAATAGCATTTTACCACAAACTCTCTCGTAGTGTCGATCCCAATGAAAGGAATCATCTTCAGTACAAGTTGATGCGGTGATGCCGCACAAGAACATCGCGCAAATGTGAACAGGTGGCACGCAATGAAGTACAGAAAGAAAATAGGTTAAACCGATTTAAATACACCAATACACAATCAAGTCTGTATTGCAGTCTTCCTCCGTTGTTGTGTGCATCGAATACAATGAATGACACACAAGACGCCTGCCGGTAATGATCGCGTACGCTCCGACCGACTTGGCGAGCTGCGTGGCGAAGATCCCGTTTTTGAATGAGCTTGCCGTAACTTTCGGTAGGTGGGCGGTATGACCATTGGTACGTTCACTCACCCACCCAGAGCAACTTTAGCTTGTTGGGACCTGAGTGCATGCGATAATAGCTACAGTGTCACTTGTGTTTGCAGGAAATCGAATACAGTATTCCGCCTAAGATTGGCAGAGTGATGGTTGCGGAAGTAAAGCGGGAGGCGGCGGTGGTTTTCTTAGCCTCGGTGAGGTTTGCTGGCGATAGCCAGACCTGACCTTTTGAAGATAATAGCGCCAAACTCTCTCGCTTTGTGAGTGCCTAATGCAACACTGACCATGCAGTCGAGGATTCAACTCCAATTCATACAATACAGTTAGACATGTCTTATATGATACCTGTGTTGTTTATATCCTTTTATAGATAATAGATTTGAAGTCCACCGACCTCGTTCCTATATTAACTGTATGGAGAAAGCTGATACCTATTCAACTTGATACTTGATCAAGAATTGCCAAATTCTTGATAAATTTTAGTCACTTGTTTCAACCTGGAATTCGATAACAAGATGCCGCTACGAGTGAAACATGTTGCCAAGGGCGATATGGGGTTATTGAGCATCTTTAATCTATATTTGAAGGTGATTGATACCAGAGTTTGCTTGGTCGAGGAGTCGAAGCTATCATCGTACTTAATCAAATGCATATGGTACTGTGATACGGTACATAAAACACACAAATAGTGGGCAATTTCCTTTATTGACACCTGCAAAAGTTGGTTCACTTACTATACTTGATACAACCTTGGTCCGCGGGTCATATCAGGTATGACAGGTTCATCTGTACCAAGCAGTTGGAGCCCAGGTGGACGGCGGGTGAGAGAGCAAATCTTTACGAAGGATACGGAACTGCCTTTATCCCTTTGTTTAGTCCTGAAGCCATTTGGGGGTAGGAAGAAGGTGGCTGCAATACGGTAATCCAGCAAACTTGAGGTTGCCCAGACACCCCTCCCTCTTCCATCCAGGTGCAACGTATAGATAAGGGAATTCGGCGTTCACCCCGCGATGAATGAAGGTGTGGTTGCCAGGTCCACGAGGCTGGTTGATTCGGGAAATACAGTAACCGAGATTCCCGAGAAATCTCGACAGAGCGGCAGTCGCTTGTGGACTGTCTCATCCTTTCGTGTGTCTGAGCTACGCCTCGTTATCCAGCTAAAGCCGCGAGCTTCCGATACACGATGTAACTCTGCCGTAAAACCAGGATCGCACCACCGTGGATAGCCGCGCCGCTCCTGTTTGTGATCCTGACGATCAGCTTTGCGTACCACTCGCGAGCGATCACGAGAGGCCACGGGACTGAGGCGCCATTTGCCACCTACCATCCCAGAAGATAAAGCGCCTTCTTGGCGGAGTAGAACTATATAAGTCTACAATGTGTTTTGTTGCTTTTTATTCGTCACTCTTGTACGACTGGAGAAGAATGAGAAACAACGAGCAGCGGATGTGAATTACCGTAACATGTTAATAGTGTTCGCGCTGAGAATTCTGAAAGGCGCGTTGTTGGCACAGCGTGTACTGTGCCGACCTAGAGTGTGAGAGTGTTACGTAGAGTACTGCATCCAGCTCTCAACTGCGGGTTAACACCACCAAACACGGGCACGAACAGTTCTCCTGTCCTAGTCGCCAGTTATGTTGCCCCTGGATGGCGCGTCCCAGCGCCAGAGGTTGAGTGACTGGTCCACGCAAGAGCTCGGCGCAAGTGTCCGAGCACTACTATACAATAACAGTGTCTGTGCATCTTGTTATTTAGTTCTCGGCCAAAAATTAAGTTCCATCTTCCAGATGTGGATGCAGGTGCGAGATTTGTGGGAGTTCCCGCTGCCAAAGTTCTGTGTTCTCTGTAAAAACTCAAGTGGTGGTGGTGGTTGAAGCAAAGGCGACTGCTTCAACAACAGCACTGCTGAGAAAGATGTAACGTTAAACAAAGAATATTATTAAATATCCATGCTGGTTATCAGTATTTGTTTTCGTCTTCGCCCTTTAAAGTAAAGGGAGGGCTGGCGACATCGGACACCGCTGAGAATACACGTGTCTGCTCTCATTTTATTTTGCGGCATGGTATTTATTTTATTTTAATAGCTGTTGTCAGTGCTTCAGAATCCTGGAAACTGCCTGCAATCACCGGCAGGAGAGAAGTATATTGAAGTGCTGCCCGTGGCAGCGTTGCACGGATGTGAATCTGCGCTGGTCAGATCCTCTTGTTTCTGAAGGCAATACGTTGCGTTATCCATCGCTAATCTAATTAGCCATGTCATCTCCCATCTTGTCATGTTCTCGTCGCACGTCCACGCCAAGTCGAGTGTTGTTGCTGTTGCCCAGAAGTGAGAGGGGCCACCTCACTGGGAGGCTCGCTGGTGAGAGATCGAAGCATTTACTGGTGAGATTTACACACTATTATAACGTCATCAACAGTGTTTCCCAACACCCCATGGGGGGTCTATCCGTTTGCCGTCCGTCGGATTTTGCCAATCAGATGCTGATCAGCATCCATCGAATCGGCCTTTCCTGGCGTCACACAGTCAGGCACTCCTTGCTGGTCCACAGCCAGGGCAGGCACGCCCGTCGGGCATAGTGAACCCAAGTGAAGCAACAGACGCTGACCGTGTCAACGCGGCGACCAGTGCAGGAAGAAAAACTGCAAAGCTCGAAAGCGTGCACGCCTTCAAGAGAAAAGCCCTTTCAAGAGGTCAGACCGCCTCTCGGTCTGTCTGTCTGCAAAAAAGACTGCTTGTGGCTCAGGGTCTCCAATATTACACGCTGTACAGTTTGCTCATGGAATCTATCACCGGTACGTGTGCGATACAATAGTGTCCATCTATTATATCTTGCAGAGGCTGTGCAATGAACATGCACCATCGCCATCCCAGCTCCCCCATTCATTCGGTTCTTCATATTCCCGTTTGTGTGCGCAAGTGCTCTTCTGCCGATCTGTGTCAGTCAAATCAATCAAGTGATCCCGATTGTTCGGTCATTTCGGAATTTCCCCAATCGACGCCGCCATACGGGCACGTGCTAAATCTAAAGATAGCTTTGGCCGACGACAGCCCTCTATTTATAAATAGAGACAGCAAGCAGCCCACAGGTCCGTTTATCCAACCATGAGCAGCAAGCCGAGCTTCCCGTTGCCGCGCCGCCACTTTGGCGACACGAAGCTCGCACCACTCCAGGTGGCGCGCTTCAGGGCGGTCGCGCGCGCGCAGTTGGACGCGGTGCTAGTGGCCGAGCGCGACAACACGCGGGGCGGCAAGCGCGTCGTGGACACGGCGCGCTGGAAGCTCGCCAAGACCAAGAACGAGCTGCGCATCTACAAGAGCCGCGCGAGCGCATTGTTCCGAGACCGGGCGTATTCATCGGTGTCGTCGTCCTCGTCGTCCTCGTCGTCTTCGACGTCGAAGGCGTACGGCAGCGCGCAACCGAGTATGCTGAGCGTCGGACGCATGCAGGGCTCGCTTGAAGACCTCATCTACGGCATGTACTCCAAGTCCGACGACGAGTTCAAGACCACGAGCGCGTTCCTGGACATGGGCACGAAAGACTGCGCGGTGCTGCACACCCTCGAGCTCGCGACACCGGACGACCCTCTCCACTACCTCGGCATCAAGTGGACGCTCACGCAGCTGCCGGGGGCGCTTGGGGTCAAGCCGCGCGACTGGTGCTACCTCAACGCTATGGGCATCGAGACCGACAACCAGGGCAAGCGCTTCGGGTACATCATCATGCACTCGGTCGACGCGGTCTGCTGTCCGCCGTTCGACCAGCGCTACGTGGTGCGCGGCCAGATGTCGTTGTCGTTCGTCTTCCGCGAGTTGTCCCCGGGCCTTGTTGACATCTTCTCGCAGGGGCTCTACGACCCCGCGGGCGAGCTCATTCACCAATTCAGCACGCTCATGACGTCCCAAGTGCTCGGCGGCATCTTCCAATCTACAAAGTGTGCCCAGACGAAGAAGCTCACGGTGCTGGTCATGCACAACAACGACCTCCGGCGGGTTCTCCGCGCGCCGTCGTCAGCGTCGTCAGCGTCGTCGGTGTCGTCGTCGAAATCGAGCAGTGGTGCTGGGAACCACCGAGCGTGCAGCAATTGCGGTAGCTCGAGGAACCCGTTCTCGTCGCTCAAAACGTGCTACGTGTGCTGCGCGACCGTGTGCAGCAAGTGCCGTATCAAGAAATCGATCTTCGTCGGCTCGATGCACTCGCTCGAGAACGTGACGTGCTGTCATACCTGTGCTGTCAAGGCGAAGGACATGCACGTGCGCCCCGCGGAGCCCCAGTTCTCGATCCTCACCAACGAGTTCATCTCCCCAGACACTGTGGTGGCGTGGAGCAGCTCGGACGACGCGGCTTCCGAATCGGCCGACGAGCCCACGCCGATGCATAACATGTCGTTCGTGGTCGAGACAAACGGTGACGTAGTGGAGTGCGACTTTGACGAGGAGGAGAGCGTGGCGCTCAGCGGCATGTCCGAGACGGACGTCGAACGCATGATCGAAGCCATGGTCGGCCAGCGGCTCCACGGCTCGAAAGCTGGCAGTGATGCCACGACAGCCACAGCAGCCAGCAGCTACGATAGTATCAGCAGCTATCACGACTTGGGGTCCGAGATTGAGACAGTCGACTTGGAGCGGGACTGGCGCAGCACGACGGCACTGGCAGCTGTCCACGACGGCGCGTACGCGACGTACATGCCACGCGACGAGATCAAGACGCTCCCACCGGACCAGAAGGCGATCTACTTGCAGATGCTCCGCCTGCAGAACGCGGCGCACCAGGTCTACACCATGACCAAGGCCAACCACGAGCTCATGATGCGGAGCAACACGCAGTAGAAACAAATATGAATGCGTGTTCGTAGAAAGGAGCGTGAGATGCAGCGCAGTCAAGCAAGCCAAACTATAGCTTTTTCCACCCTCCCAGTGCAAATCAACTAAATGTATAAATGTCGGTAGCGTCCCAACTTGCTCAGCTTCATTTCGTACTGTGGCCGTTGGTATCTACGTATGTATCTATTCGTTGTTGCATGAAGTGATGAGACCGAAGAGATGGCTACATACACAATCATTCCGTCACCACACGCACGAGATGCATCTCGACGTGGGTACAGACTGTACCGTACGAATATCCCAGTGAAAGCGGACCTACCGACCGGTTTGAGTCCTGAATGCTATCTTGGCGTCTGTCACACTCTCAAAGGCAGCATCAGTGTGCGTGTCGTTCCTGGCGCCCCATTGGATGGGAGGGACTCCACACACACCATGGAGTTGCCACAAATATCAACTCTCATGTGGTTGCGTGTGTGCTCTTTTTCAACGCGCTTTACGTCAAATCATGGTTGCGTGGAAGCGTCGAAAGACATCCAGGAACTTCGTTCCCTACCAACATAGCACCACTGATCGATCCTCTGGTCCTTCAAAGGTACTCGGGGCGACCCTCTCCTCCGATCACGCTCGTCGCCACTTTCCATATGTTCGACGCGGCGTTCGTATCTCGGTTCCACAGCCTGGAACAGGTCTTACACCTGACCAGCCCATGACGCAAGATACTGCCGCTCCTGTACGGCCTAGGGTTCTTGCAGACCCGGAACGTCTCACACTCGCTCTGTTCGCACACGCTGTACCTGCAGCTGGTGCGGAACTCATCGACCAGGTACACGTTGTAGCCCGCCTTCCGAAACATCGTCCTGAAGCCCTTGCCCTTGACGGGCTCCTTGAACCTGCGGTGCTGCCTCTGATCTCAATCCCCTATCACGACTATCGTTTCTGTTCCGCTTCCGAACAGCTTCTCGAACCGATTCAGGAGACGAGCTTCCGTTATCTGGCGACGCATGTAGCTGCCCAGCTTCAGCTTCCGGGAGATGTACGCGTTGTACACGGGGGCTCAGACGCCTGTCCACCTCGTTCTTTTTCTCCACATAGGCTTTGAAGCGCTCGAAGTCGGTCGTTTTCCTGTTGTAGGCGCTCAGCTCCGCCTCCCATTCGGCCACGCGCTTGCCGTCGATCACCTCCTGCTTGCGTTCCTGTAAGTAGTCCCAGTACTTCTTCGCCTTCGTCTCTTTGCGGCGCGTGTCCTGTGTGTATCGGAACGTTGTCTGTTCCTTGGTGTTGCTGTCGACGCTGTACAATAGGGCGCTCATGTTGGGTCGATCGCGACGAGCTTCTTGCCGCTCAGGGGTTCGTAATCAGCAACTTCGTCGATGTATGTCTCGCTAGCCCTTTTCTTCGCTTGGATCGCCGGCTTGCCGAGACGATCCTCACGCTTCAGGAGGATGCTGCAGCCAACCCCGTCCGTCTCAGTCTGGTGGTCGAACGTGTAGCCCTGCGCGCGGAAGCACTTCATGTCAGTCTTGAAGAAGCCCAGATGGTGTCTTGGCGCGTGACGAGGTTTCCCTTCGTCGTGTAGTCACTCCGCTTACCTGTTCCTTCGTGAAGCAGAGGTAGACGAGCGACGTTGTGTCTATGCGGACGTGTTTTGGCACGACGTTGCTGCGCAGTGGGGATGCGTTCTTGACGCTCGTGCCGTGCGCCTCGACCGCCCTCATCATGCGCAGCATGCACGGGAGGTAGTCCTGCGGATGTCGTAGCGGACGTTGTCCTTTTTCAGATCCCCCACTTCAACACCGTGTCTTTGTCGAGAGGCTGCTTGGAAGAAAGATTGCCGTTTCAAATCCGATGCTATGGCTAATCCTACAGTCTTTTGGTGGCAGACGATGGCAAAACAGGGATAGAGTCAGGCTCTCAAATACGCCAAATAGTAAAACACTACTAGACGCTTTCAGTGTTGTGCCAGTGTCTAGAATGTAGGTTCAGACACCCCAGAATCCAGTCCAGAACATTTCTGATACGAACCTAGAGATGAGCCTAGAAAACTCAGTGGAAATCTACTTTTGTAGGCCGAGCAACCCTGCTGAAACACGCCGAAATCAACATCCACCTTGCGTCTCAACCAGCGTCAACAGAAGCGGGCTTGCGGTGCTAACTGGCGGAACCGCAGCGATCACTTTTGCCAATCAAACGGAGCTCACAAAGCAACCAAATGCAGCGCAAGATTTCTTCCGCCACTTTGTCTTAAACGCTACCAGTTGTTGCTGAGAGAGCCCTCATCCAGGTTGGGTCGACTGGTTGCTGAGCAAGGCCGTCTGTTTGTTAACCCGTCCATCCACCCACCCATCTGGAAATCCCCGCATCCCTCTGAAGCACGACGCGACACAGCCAACCACCAACCGTGAAAGGATGGCCAGACACCAAAAGGATCGTCGATGCGAGTTTGAATCTGTTTGCTGGTTGAGGTTTGGCTCTCGTTTCGGTCGTCAATCATCGCGATTTGCGCGGGTTGACTTGTCTGCGGTCGAAGCTCTCTGTTGGTCCAAGCAGCAAGAAAAGCCTTTTGCTCACTGCCAGTCGGATCCCCAAATGCTCACAAGCGGTCTTATATTTCTTTCGCCATGGTTTCAGCTGATAGCTGGGTATAGAACAGCCCAAGAACCTTCACGAATTAGTTTTCTCAATCGGATAGAGCTCTTGAACAACAGCAAACGCTGCAAAACCAGCCTGCACCATTTTATACCCCCTTTAAATAGAACGCTCCTTACTCAACGTGACCTGAACGAAGAGAGGACTTTCCAGCT
>JAASGK010000699.1:0-17893 GCA_023334195.1 Globisporangium emineosum
AGATATTCGACGCAAATTGCTTCAAAATTCAGAGAGCTTATGCTGAAGAGTAGGAGAGATACCCGTGGAATCCGGATTCTGCTTTTTACTACCCTCACAGTCGAACCAAAATGTCGTGGCCCTTTGTACATCTTTCGCTCGGGCAACTCGGGTTTCTCGCAAGATGTCGTTTTGATTTAAGATGTAAATCTTCCTTTTTCCTCAATTGTTTCTTTTTTCCTCGAGCCAATGCCTATTGAGCCACGCAGGAAGATCTGATTGCGTACAGTTCAAAATTTTCACTATCAGGTGTCCTTATTTCGAGTTTGTTGTTTTATTATCTATTTATTCTTTTATGTTTGGCGTTTGAAGAAAATAGCTGATTGGCTGAGAGGCGCTTGCGTTAGTATCTCAGCCAATCAGCTATCTTTGTCTAAATAGTATGCATATTTGGACAAAGGCCTCTCTCGACCAATCAGAGCGGTGGATTTTGCACCCAAAATTGTATTAGCTTCATCTTGCGAGGTCAAGTAAGGGTTGAGGTTATCACCCCTTTTGGCAAACAGTTTAGAATGAACAACCTATTTCGTCACTTCGGACAGACTGCACGTAAGGTCGTTAAAGACATTTAAGTTTCAAAACAACTCGTTATGTCGATATTTTCGTATATACTGTACTCAAGATGAGGCATACTGAAATCAAGTGAAATGAAAGCGCATAAAGCATCCCGAAAAGCATCTTTACACTTGATTTTTGTATGAGATGTATCCCGAAAAAGTGCGCTCTTGTTCAAAAATCGGCGAAGGCGCACAATTCACTTTTTCGGGACGCCTCACATACAAAAATCAAGTGTAAAGATGCTTTTCGGGACGCTTTATGCGCTTTCATTATGAAAATCCACTAGAGCTTGCATTCAGGTGATCTTGCCAACGAGGGAAGCTTTATATTTTACATTTTGTCTCAGATTCAGAAAATACGCTTTTATGCCGCCGCCTCAGACTCAGAACATGTTTTTCCGCTCGATTTTCAAATGGAGAGCAAGACACTCAGGCAGGCTGGAATGGCGACGGCTACAGCAGCGTACAAGCGACGCGAGAAGCGCTGGAAGCTCATGAGTGAGGCCCAAGTGCGCGCCGACCCAGAGCTCCTGGACGTGCTCAACCTCTCGCCCGAGCAGCAGAAGCGCGTGCGCAGCGTCGGCACGTGGCAGTGGACGCCCGAGAGCGCGCCTCGCCCAATCCTGACGTTCGACGGCTTTGGCGATCAACACGAGGGCTTCTTCGTCATCCCGAACGCGATCGACCCGCAGATGCAACTCGCGATCGCGCACGCTTGTTTGTATGTGCGTACGCGTGTAGCGATATGTCTTCCGCTGTTGTGCTATGATTCAATGGAATGACCTGTTGTTGTGTATCATTGCACAGGACTGAGTATGCGGAGGCGCCGCACGTGACCAACATGCACTTGCAGAACGAACAGGTCGCCGAGATCTGGAAGAAAGCGCGTGCAAGCCACTCGCAGGACCCGAGCAAGGCGTCCCAGCTCTCGAAGCTGCACTGGGCGGCGTGCGGCTACCACTACGAGTGGACCGCGCGAAAGTACTACAAAGAGAACTTCTCGCGCGTGCCGGAGCTACTCAAGAAGATCGCAATGCAGTGCGCGCGCGCGTGCGGCATGAGCATCGCCGCTGAGGCCGTGATCGTCAACTTTTACAAGAAGAACTCGACAATGGGCGGCCACCAGGACGACGTCGAGTACACGATGGACCACCCGGTGATCTCGCTCTCGCTCGGCAGCAGCTCCGTGTTCCTCAAAGGTGGGCTCACGAAGGACGAAGAGCCGCTCGAGGTGATGCTGCGCAGCGGCGACCTCGCGGTGCTCGGCGGAAAGTCGCGTTTGAGCTACCACGGGGTCGCGAAGGTGCTTCCGACTGGCTGCTTTGAGATCCCGGAGGGACAGTGGGACGCGCTTGTCGAGGGGAAACCCAGTGAAGAGACTGAAGATCTGGAGGCTGTGCGCACGTACCTGGGGGCGCAGCGGATCAACATCAATGTCCGACAGGTGTACCCGCTGGTAGTAGCCGAGAGGCAGAAGCGTAAGGGTGAGGAAGTGCTAGGAGCCGAGGAAGACGAGGTGAAAACAGAGAAATCGCAAGAGAAGAAGACCAAGCAATAGACAAGAAGCCGCTTTTTGGATCTCGTGATGCGATGGCTTTGGGTTTCAGTGACCACAGCGGTCTGAAGCGCGGCCAGCTCAGACCCGCAGGTTCGTGGTCGACGACCTCAATTCACTGTAAGGACGACTCCAACTGCGTGGACGTCCACTGTCAGCGGTTGGCTGGACTCTCGGTCACGCTGAATATTTGGCTCTTTTAAACAGTGTTTTCGAGCCACTGATGCGCTTTCAGACCATTTTACTTGTCGCTTGCAAAAACCTCTCGAAAGCGATAACTGTTTTTGAGAGGGTTTTGTTGTGGTCCACACTCATCTCCACTTTTTGAAAAAAATCTGCGGGCGCCCCCCTTTGTTTGGCTCATTATGCAATAGCGAGGGCGAGAAGGTCATGCGGCGCCAGAGCCTGCGGCCGCGACAGATCGATGTGCACGCGCGCATGCGCATCATCCGCTCGGAGGAGGACCTGGTGCTGGACGACGACGGCAGCGGCTCCTCCCAGCCCACTGCCACCTTCGAAGAGCTCGTCGGCGTACGTCTCATTTGCCGCCATTCCCTCGTGTTCAGCTGCCTCCTTTGGTTGTGGCTCTTATACTTTTATCTTGGATTTTGTATGCGAATGTACAGAGCGTGGAAGACAAACAGCCGGCATTGGCAAGCGGCGCGGCGCACAAGAACAAGCGCAAGAAGAACATCCCGATCCCTGTGAACCTGACGGTGCAGTCGTATGACGACGCGGTCAAGGACGACTTCGTCGTGCCCACGAGCTACGTGCGCTTCCAGACCGTGCCGTCGGCGAACGAGGACGAGAAGGTGGACATCGACCTGGAGTTCGCGGAGATCAAGTGGCTCAAGCAGCACCCCAAGTACGGCGATGACGGCGACCCGCGGTACCAGATCTCCACGGAGACGCTCGCCAGGATGCTGGACGTGCTGGAGAAGGCGTCGGCGCTCATCAACCCGAACGCGGTCACGCTTGCCGAGGCCGAGGAAGTGTTCGCTCGACAGCTCAAGATGATCAAGACGCCGCTCAACAAGGTCACGATGGACGTGTACAACTACTGGGTGCAGAAGCGCCAGGCGCTCAAGCGCCCGCTGTTGCGCAAGTACTGGCCCCAGACGCCGCTCAACGACACGAACCCGCACCTGGTCTTCCGCCCGCGCGAGAAGGAGCGCTACAAGCTGCGCAAGCACCGCAAGAACGACATGGAAGGCTACCGCAAGCTGCAGCAGCTGCGCGCCGACTGCGACCGCGTGCGCCACCTCATGGACCTCGTCAAGCGCCGCGAGAAGGCGAAGCGGCTGAGCATCGACTTTTTCGACGAGATCCGGCGCCAGGCGGTCTACGAGCTCGTGGACTGCAGCGGCGAAGTGCGCAAACCCAAGATCCCCATGGAGGAGGACCGCAGCAAGAAGCGAAAGAAGAAGAAGAAGAAACACCGCAGGGACGGCGAGGGAGAGGATAACGGCGGTGCTGGAGATACCACCACCAAGGCTAATGGGACTTCGGATAACAACAGTGGCGCTGCTGCGCAGAGTACTGACGCCATGAAGACCGTGGCATCTGCAGCGACTGCTGGTGCTAGTGGTGGTGGCGCACTTGCTGCTGCTGTTACTGCGCCTCTACTACTTGCCGCGCCTGTGCGCGTGGCGACGTTCATGGAGTACGACACGACCAAGAACTTCAAGATGCAGGAGCAGGAGGACCACGAAACCGACGGCGATCTCAAGATGCCGCACTACCCGTCGTACCCCGTGCCGTCCTCGCACCTCATGGCGTCCGTGTTCATGCAGCCGCCAAAGTACCGATGCCGCGGCCGAATCGGGCGAGGCGGGCGACTGGTGATTGACCGCATCCCTGTGCCGCCCTCGAGATACTATGGGCCGACCGAATTGAATGCGACAGTGGGCAAGTTCTCGAAGCAGCAGGCAAAGACAACAGCAGCGCCAGCCCAGATGGCAGGCGTAGGCGAAGCGATCAACAGCTCGCACCACACGGCGATCCTGGTGCACGAGACGTCGTTCCGGCCGCTGGCGACCAAGATCGAGAGCGTGACGTCAAAGCGCCTGGACGAGATCTACCGCATGAGCGACAGCGAGGATGAGCTCATGGAGTCGCTCACGTCGTCCGTGTACGAGGCGTCGGGCTCGCGCAAGCAAGCGGGTGGTGGTGGCGCCAACAGCAGCAGCAGCAGCAAGGTGCACGCGGCAGCGCCAGCTCGCGTGGCGAAGTTTGTATTGGATATTTAGAGCTGCAGGTAGGTAGGTGGTTGTGATCGAGACAAGGCACGTGGGTATCATATCAGACGGAGAAGCGGGAGCGTTAATACACCATATTTGTGCTGGTCTCTCCTAAATACGCTGCAGTTGTCTATCGTAGGCGGATTGATCAGTGCTTGGCCCGTTTGTCTGCTGCGGGGTCCTTCAACTGCTCTGCAAACGGACGAATGACGACCTACAGTAGATTAAACGCACACAAGGATGAGCCTAGAGCTCAATGGTCAAGCCCGCAAGAGCCTACTCACGGTGGACGAAAGCGAGCGCGTGATGATCTCTCCTCTTCGGTCCGGCAGGATCGCAGTCTTTGGTCTCGATGTTCGTGGTTGCCTACGCCAAACAAGCTCTGTCAGGCAACCAATCCTTTTCTCACTAGCTACAAGCCACCCAACCAAACCCACGCGCACGTACTCGGACGTATCGAATCTGCTGATAGGACCAAACCCTCGCTTCTTGAACGCGCTTGGCGTGATCGCGGGGCCGTACACCACTTGGTCGGACAGCACGGTCCGCCGCAGCGGGATGCGATTGCGGCCGTCGTCAAGGTTCACGAACAGCGCTTGGTTCGGAGCAGCTCCGTCGTCGGGCCAGTTGTTCTGCGAGAGCGACAGGTGGAGCTGCCGCTGCTTCCTGCGTCGAGACGCCGCAGTGGAAGTCGCGAAGAGCTCTTTGAAGCCTGGGGCTGCCGACTCGGGACTCCCAGGGGACTGGGCGTAGTAATAGTAGTGAGGAATCTGTGCGGGTTGCTCCAAATGCTCGTGCGAGCAGGTGTGCTGCTGATGGGAATGAGATCCTCCGTGATGCTCTGGAGAGGACGAGCCACCGTCACTGCTGTGGGCATACGGAAGGTTCTGGTCGCACGAGAGACACTTCATCGGAGCCTTCATGAGGGAGCCCACTGGTGCCACCGGACCGCTGTTGGCTGCTGCAAGTAGTCTGAGTTGGGGAATCGAATAGCAGACAAATGGTTAGAGGAGACCCAAAACAAATGAAGAGCTCGTGCATAATAGAGTCTTCGCCAGTACCTTTCGAGCCGATCCATCTCAGCTCGGTCCGCTTTCTTCTGGATCGTCTGGGCGAGGCGATCGATGACCTCGGCATTCGGCAGTCCGCCCATTCTCAGTCCCAGCGCGTCCACTGTCTCCAGCATGCGGGTCACAGAGTCGGCCGACGACGCATTGATCTGTGTGGGCATCAGGATCAAAAGTACACAAGGTCAAGCTCCACTGTCCACAGCAAAATTTATCCGCACAAAGCTTGAAAATCGGTACCTGGTCCCGTAGCTCCTGGATGAACCGCATCGTGTCCTCCTGGCTTGGACACGCCGCCAACTGGCTCTTGAGCTCCTGGTCGGCCTGTTTCTGATCCCACAGCTCTATCTGCAGTTGCGTGATTGCTAGTTGCTGCTGCTCAAACGCCTGTTGGTACCGATATTGCTGCGATTCGAAGGCTTCGAGGAGGTTTGCAGTGCCCAGCTCCATCTGCCGCAGCGTCTCGGAAATGAACGCAGCGCTTTTCACACTCGCGTCCTTGTCATTTCCCAGATTCTGAGCCAGGTTGTCCAGCATCGTGAGGAAACTCCGCAGCATCTGCATGACCTGGAAGCCCTCGGGCCCGTGGAGGCCATTTCCATCAGACCCCAGCAATCCCAGCACTTTGTTCAGCAGCTCCAGTACATTGTTGACCTCTTCCAGCAGCTTCTCCATCAGAGGTGACGACAGCTCCTGGTTGCTCAGCTGATTCTGGAAGTCTTCCATCTCTTGCTTGAAAGCTGTTAGCGCATCGGCGTCCACGCCGAACACGCACTCGTTGCGCGCAGTCTGCAGCCACGCGGTCGCGATCCTGTCAAAGCCCGCCTTTTGCACGTACTGGTCCTGGAACTCGCGCAGGCTCTCCAAGATGCGAGCGATCTGCTGCTCCTGGGTCTGTTGCGTGGTCAGGAAACTGGCGCTAAACGACATGAACTGGCGGTCGAACTCCAGCTGCTGCTGCTGCCGCACCAAGTCGTTTGGACTCTGCTGCTCCTGGTGATACTGCCGCTCGTTCTGCATCTTGAGCTGCTGGTGTTCGAGCCCCTGCACTTTCTGCTGCCACGCGAACGCCAGGGTCGACGTGACCTCCTGCTGCCACTGCCTCTTCGCAGACTGCAGCAGCTGCTGCACTTTGCGCAGCATCTCCTGCTCTCGTAGCCGCTGCCGCTCCTCTTCACTCCGCTGCAGCTCGTGGAAGTCGCGAAACGAGTCGTACAGGCTCTTCTTGCGCTGGTGCTGAGAAGCTTCTTTGCCTGTGCGTCGTCTTCGTTCACGATCGTTCCTGGGGTCTCTCTTCACTGGGGCTTCAACGACTTTCTCTTCAGTAGCCATGGGAATAACATCCGCGTCGGGTTGGTTCTGAGGTTCGTTAGCGTGCAGCGGCGTCTCGGGTAGTGATGGAGCCTCTGTTTTCTCTGCTTGTGCCTCAGGGTCCAGTTCAATTGGCGAAGTTCCAGGGGTTGGTACGTGATCCGATTCTCCCATGCTCATCTCTCGTTCGCTTTCGAGAGGTTCTTGAATCTGCTCCGGTCTGAAATCTGCTGCTTCGCTCTGAAAAACGTGGTCAACCCTCTCTTCGACTGGGCTCTCCTCCTCATCAGCATCATCGCTCGTTTCTCCATGCGTCTCCAGAATGGGGTCGATGGCCGACGCTTCTCGAACGCCAACGCCCTCGTCGCCATGATCATCATTCGTGTCAGTCCCACTACAAGACCCCTCTCCCTGCAACTGCTGGTCACCGTCGACCTGGTCAGGATGCGACGCGTCCATCGCCGAGAGCTGCATGAGGATGGCTTCGTTCTGCGTCAGCACGTCCGAAATCGTCTCGAACCGCGCCTGCTTTGCCTGGATCCCGTTCCCAGAGTCGTGCGCGTACGGCTGGAAGAAGAGCTCCAGCACGACGTGGAGCTGCCGAGAGAGCGTCATGATGTAGTACTCTAACTCATGGGTGTCCATGTGGTTCGAAAGATCCGCGGTCGGGCTCCTGTCATTGCTGCTGGCGCTGGTGACATTCTTGCTACCAGAGGCAGCCTCTGTGTTGGTATCGGACTGCTGCTCAAGCCGCACGAGTGTCACCGCAGCCGCGTGCGCGCCCACAGTGGCGTTGATCGTGTGGATGAGCCGGTTGACGCTCTGGAAGTTGGCTGAGACATCCATCGCGAGCGCGTCCAGGCGGGACTCCACGTGCGCCATACGCTCCATGAAGCTCCTCACGAGCGCGTCGAAGACCGAGCCCTGCGACACGAAGAACGCGGCCACGTCGCCCTCGAGGGCCTCAAAGAGTGGCATCCTGCGTGAAAGCGCGTCTGCAGAGGTGTTGAGACGGCAAGTGGGCAATGACGCAGTGAGCCAGCTCACGAGGCACGAGTGTCAATTTCGCGTCGTTTCGCGGGTGGAATTTGACAGCGGGACTTTGCCCAAATTCGACATTTTGGACATTTTGGAAATTTCGGAAATAATTGTTGACACCAAGTGGTATCACCTCACCGAACAAGAGAGTTGTTGGTGCACCGATTCATCGGTCAAAGATCCCTGCTCCTTTGGGATCCTTCCGCTTAGACACTCAAACACTGGGACGAGATGGTGGTCCAAATTTGCAAGCGTGACAGACACCAAGCACCCCGCCTCACTCGCACGTAATTCGTCAATAGCGCGTTAGCAAGCCAAGCATGGCTCTATGCAACAGCGGTACAGTGTACATGCAATCCCTGTCTCTGTGTTTACACGACGCGTACATTGGGCATTCACTGTCTCAAAGCGAGCAGGAGGGAGCGAAGAGGGACCCAGACGTACAGATGAGGCCCCTCTCTCTTTCTTCTCAATGCGTGCAGCAGGAAACCTGACGCACGCCACGAACTCCTTGTGGCTACAGCACCCGAGATCCCACGCAAGAAAGACAGAGCCCATCTGCCCACCAGTCGATTTCTGAAGCGGGGAAACCCAGATCTTAGTCCGATGACCCACTCGTTTTCCCAGAATGGCCCATCTGAGTTGGTGTACTCAACTTCTTTAGTTTTTTCTCTGAGATGGATGAGACCCCTCAACCAGCGGCATGATTTGAGAGCACCTCTTGTATTGCAGTACTGTAAGGTTTGGCGAATAGCGTGCACTCACAACAAGTCGCAGGGCTAAATGGCTATGCTGCAATTGGGATTTTCAGCATGAGCTTCTGGCACTGTAGTTGGGACTTTCAGGTGCAGCATTGAGTACAGATACAGAGGAGCGAGCAAGCAAGAAAGCCTGGAGGTTGCCGCCGCAGCGCATCTCGCGCAGGTTCAGCAGGATGCGGTGCCCATGAAGCCGCACTCGCCTGCAGAGCCACTCACCTGCACCAGCAGAACGGGGCGGAACGAGTCCCTCGCGTGACATCGGAGCATTGCGGCTCGCTGTTGGTCAATCCTCAGATGCGTTCTCTGAGTCGGTCACATGACGCGCTCTGATTGGTGATTTCGCTTCACGATGACTAGGGTTGACAAAATGATTCTGTCCGATCATTCGCTGAAACCAGCGCCTCGTCTGCCTTTTATGGCCAATCAGAGACAGTAATTCGTGCTCGTACTTTATCGGGAGACGGGTCTTTCGACACGTGAGCCCTTTTTCAGGCACACCGCGCTCATCATGGGCATGGACCAGGCGCAGCCGGGAACCAAGTGCTTGCCCATGAACCCTCTCCTGGCGCAGCCGCACCCCAGACCCGCAATGCCCTCATTCCGCAATTCGCCCGCTACGACGCACCCGAGTCAGTCAGTCAGCCCACCACCAGTAGAAGTAGTGGTGTGAAGATGGCGACCGCAGCGACCAAGCGCCTGATGCTTCAGTTGCTGTGTGTACTTGTGCTGCTCTCGCGCACTGCACATGCATCCGTTGCACCGCCAGCGACCCAGCAAGCGTCCGCGCTGTCTGCAGCGCAGTCCCATGAAGCCCCGCTCCAGGACCTCGTCGGCTTCCGCTGCAAGAGCCAATCTGACTGCGGCTACCTGCCCAGTCTGGCGTGCATCCAAGGGTGAGACAGTTTGCATGCGTAACATTGCTGAGCGCGGTTTTCTCATAGGTGTGAGTGATCGAATGCGCTGATGGCATTTCCTCATACTCGTTCTGCTCTGCAGCGTCTGCGACTACTGCCGCCGGGACAACGACTGCGTCAAGCACGCGGGCGACCACTCGAAGCGCTGCCGCCCGTTCCAATCGGAGAACCCGCTGACGCAGGAGCTCGTGACCACGCTGGGCAAGAACTCGCGTGACGAGAGTGTCGAAGCCGCGTTCTGCATCGAGAAGGATCTCTTTGACCCGTTCACGCTCAGCGACGTGGCTGGCACGCTTGTCGCATTCGCGTCGACCGCGCTCGGCTCCGGTTGCGGTATCGGCGGCGGCGGACTGCTCGTGCCGGGCTTCATCTTCGCGGTGGGCCTGAGCCCCAAGCACGCGATCCCGCTCTCGAAAGCCACGATTTTCGGCAACGCGGTCGCGATCTACATCTTCAACTACCACCGCAAGCACCCGAGTACGTTGGATGCCTGAAATGCTTTGGAGCTCGTCGCTTAGCGTCTCACTGACTGTGTTGACTTTTTGTGTCACAGCAAAGCCACATGCGCCGATCGTGGACTACGCGGTGGCCGCGATCATGGAGCCTACAACGCTCATCGGCGCGATCTTCGGCGTGATGATGAACCACATTTTCCCCAACTGGCTCATCCTCGTGCTCTTGATCACGCTGCTCACATTCATCACGTACAAGACGTACCTAAAAGGCAACCAGGTGCGAGACTGATCCTCATTTTCTTCTGTGGGTTGTATACAAGAAGCTCATGCGAAGACGCTTGCTATTCTGTTCGCCGTTGCTGCTATAGATCCGCGACAAGGAGACCAAGAAGAACAAAGAATTGGTCAAGTCGGCGCTGAAGGGCCGACCAAGCGGCGGCGGTCGAGGCCGTCGATGGTCGATCTACAGAGTACGTTCTCTTCCTTCAAGGGCGCACATAATGCGCTGCATAGCCGATTCTTAACGCTTTCATATCCTCGTTTTCTGTATATTACAGCAATTCGATGTGGAGATTGCGGCGAAGCGCTGGCTCGCAGTCACGAGACGCAACAAGAAGCTTCGCGCTCAGCGCGCTGAGGATGAGAAGGACTTTGAGTCACTGCCCCCGTTGCATCAGCGCCGCGTGAACGAGAACGGCAGTTCCACCTCCAGACTCTTGCAGGAGAAGGCGAACTTTGGGACCTTTTCCAATTGTAAGTGTGTGTGCTTGTGGGTGATGTTTAGTAGAACCACGAGAACCTAGTGACCGAACCGAACTGACTGATCAATGGTCGTCTTGCTTCTTTTCAATCACAGCTACTGATGACGACGCGCTGACGACAACTCGCCGCGTGATCGAGAGGCGAGAAGCCAACGCCTTCCCGCTGAAGCTCGTCGTGCCGCTGGTCATTGCCTGGCTCGTTGTGTTCTTGCAAGCGCTTCTGCGCGGCGGCCATGGCTCTGGCAGCATCATCGGCGTACAGTGCAACTCGAGAGGCTACTGGCTGCTCACGCTCTTGCCACCGGGCATTCTTGTGGGCATCACGCTCTGGATCGGACACCGCCTGCGTCTGGAGAACCGCCTCAAGGTGCTGAGCGACTACCACTTCGTCGAGGGCGACATCCACTGGACCAAGCGCCGCGTGCTGGTCTTCCCAGCGTACTGCGTGGTCGCGGGTATCGCGGCGGGTCTGCTTGGCATCGGCGGCGGCATGGTGAAAGGGCCCGTCATGCTCGAGATGGGCATCTTGCCGCCCGTACAGTCCGCGACCGCGAGCTTCATGATCCTCTTCACGGCGTCCTCCACGACGCTGCAGTTTGCGATCGCGGGCCAGTTCCCAGGCTCGCTCCAGTACGACTACGTGGCGTGGTTTGCCTTCGTGGGCTTCCTCGGCGGGCTCTGCGGCCAGAAAGTGGTCGCGTACCTGGTGAAGAAATACAAGCGCGAGTCGATCATGGTGTACATTTTGGCGCTCACGATCGGGCTGTCGGCCGTGACCATGGGCGTCATCGGCGCCAAGTCCACGCTCAAGGACATTGAGAAGGGCGTGCATCTGGGCTTCCACGGCGTCTGCGACAACGAATAAGGGTGCTGTGAGGTATCGTTAAAGCTTAAAAGATAAATCGCCACCCAATTAGACATTTTCTTTCATTCATTTGTGACGTTTCATTGGTACATTAGATATATTGCTGTAGTGTGTGATGCAACAAGTTACAAGTCCTGCTCCACCGCTGGATGGCGCTCTTCCTTGATCGACGGTAGCGTTCGGCAGCTGCGGAAGTTGGAGCTGCGGATGTTGATGACCTTGTAGGATACTGGCGGCGTCGGCACGTGCACCAGCGAGCTCGAGAGCGGAGGCAACGGGAGTGGCTGAGAGATTGGCGCTGGTGGTGGTGGCAGCACCACTCTCTTTGGCTCAGATTGTCTTGCTTGGTGCACATCGTGAGCCTTCTGTTCGGCTGCTGGGTCGTGGAACGTGCCGTCAAAGTCTGTGAACGGGTCGCCGTCCGAGTTGCTACTCGTGTTGGACTTGATGTACGGGTGGATAACCTCGTCGCCTTTCATGGTGTACCAGCGCTCGTCTTCGTTTTCAGACGAGACTGGAGGTGACGACGAGCTCCACGTGAGGTCTCCGGAGCTTCTCTGTCCCTCGTATTTGTCAGCCTCGCCACTAGAAGCGCGTCGCTCTTTCTTGCGCTCGTCTGCTTCTCTCGCAGCCTTCAAGAGAGCGAAGCCGTCCATGGTCTGGCGGTTCGGGTTGTAGCGCTGATACGCGGCCTCGTCCGACTCGTTGGAGAACGGCATACCGTAGCCCAGCAGCGAGTCTTTCTCGTCCGAGTGCATCCACGCGCTGCTTCTGCGCTCGAGGTCGTTCTCATCGTATTCGCTCATCACTTCGGTCTCGGCGAGCGACCCGCGATGGTGGCCACGTGGGGCTTGTAGCATCGCAATGTCGCCCAAGCTCGATATGGACGAGCGCGAGCTGTTGTTGCTAAGGTTGTACGATGGCTTGTGCACCTGCTCCGGGTTCGAGTTGTACTCTGGCAGGCAGCTCGTGAGCAGCACGAGCACGTGCGCTTGGCGGTGCTTCCTGGCGCAGTCGATGGCGAAGTCCATCATGTCGGTGGTGGCAATCATGTTAGCAAGCAGCGCCTCGACGCACTCGTAGTGGCCGTACTTGCTCGCGATTGAGAGCAGCGAGTGGCCGCCGAACTCGTAGCTGCGCCACTCGTGTGGGTTCTGGTGGATGAGGAACGAGAGGATCTGGTGCTGTCCGCTCTCGGCGGCGATGAAGATGGGGGACGGGACCTTGGCGGCAGCAGTGGACGCGTCGTGATCGCGAGCGGAGTACATCGCGGGCACGTTACGCTGGTGGAGGCGCAGGAACGCCTTCCAGTGGCCGCTGCGAATCACCATGCAGTACATCTGCGGCCCCCAGAGCGACAGCAGCGCGCGTTGGTGGAAGAACCAGTCAAGCAGCAAGTTGATGATGTGCGCGTCGCCCTGTTGGCACGCGAGCAGCAGCGCGTTGAGCTGCTGGTGCTTGTCCTGGTCGCTGCGCCACACGGGCGACGCGCCGTGCTCCAGTAGCTCCGCGATCTGGCGGGGCTTGCTCTGCGCCACGGCGCGCCGCAGCTTCTGGTTGAGGTCGTCCTTGCCGAAGATGCGGCGAATCATGTTCTTCACCTTGGCCATGGCTGCTGCGTGTCTTTCTGTTTCTTATACGCGCCTTCTGGCGCTGTGCTGGTGTCGTGGAGATCGCGTCCAAAGAAGAAATGGAAGGTGTGAGAGGGATAATGGATCCATATTCCGTTCATCTCAGCGGCGTTGCATACAGCAATACAGTGCGGCAGGTGGCAATCGGGAACTGTGACATCCATCAAAAGGCGGTGCGTATGCAACTCGAATTGACTGCAAGAGGGTGCATTTGTATGGGAATTTGTATGGGAATCGAAGGCGGAAGCGTCGCGCGAGGGATGCCATTTGCAGTTCTGGATGGATACACCACCCAGCTGGTGTGCTGTTCGTCTCTGCCGCTTTGTAGATCGTTTTGGAATGTTGCTTACTCACTTCAAGTCAAAAAGGGTGGACCAATCCCAGATGGAGATGGGCAACACATTACAAATTGTCCGATTGTAAGAGCACTCGGATATAAGAGTATTGACGTCTAAAAAGCCATCAGCTGTAAGAATATTCGGTTATAAAAGCGTTGACCTTATAAGAGTAGTGTGTATTCAACATGAGAACAACAATTCGATCTACTGCGGCGCAGCATTCGTCTCAATCTGCTTCGTATTCTCTCTGGCGCGTGCAACTCTGCTGCTGCTTCCTAGTAGCATGCGGCGCAGGATCGCGTTGCCCTCGAGCATTGTTGGCAGAGTGTACGTCACAGCTCCCGTGAAGAGCGCGACGTCGAGCAGCGTGCGGATCGGACCCGAGCCCTGCTGCAACCAGCACAGCCTGTGCGTCACTACAGAGCCCAGACTCACGAGCGCGTACGACACGAGGATCACGCCGATCGGCCGTCGTCTTGCGGGCGCCTCAAAGAGGATCGACAGAGCCGGCAGCGTCCCGCAGAACAAAAACTGCAGTTTGCGCCACGCGACCGAGCGGTCCCCAATGCTGCTTGTGTGGCAGCTCACGGTCCAGCCGATGCCGATGAACCCGATAAAGTACATCGCCGAGCGCGTGAGCTTGGTGAGGAACTTGACGAGGATCTCGGGGGGCGGTGTCGCGCGCACTTTCGGGTAGCGCAGCGAGATCAACCACGATGTCAGGTGCACAGGCAGGTACACGCGGTAGCCGAGCGCCACGACGCGCTTCATAAAGCCTGGGAAGAGATACTCGTTGCACTCGAGCCCTGGGTGGCGCAGACTGCATGTGCTCGGGTTGAGTCCCTCACGGTATTGCTCTTGCAGACGCCCGGCGCCCTCTGGGGACACGAGCGTGTACTTCATGATGAGCTTCAGGTGCGACGGCTCATACGAGTCGGGATGGAAGAAGCCAGAGTACATGATCCAGCCCCCCGACAGCATAAACACCAGCAGCTCTGTACCGCCATTCAGGTTGCATGTGCATACAATCCACACGTCAGTATCACACCACAGCGTGCAATTTGACAGCCCACGCAATAAACATTACCTAGTGGTGCGAGGCGGGCGAGCTCCGGGTGCTTGACCAAGTGGTTCCGGAACCACAGGCTTGCTGTGTTGGTCGAGAGCAGCGAGATGATCGCCGACCTGCTCGCCGGGTCGATGCACAGCACGGCCAACACGGACGCTGCAATTGACGCTCGCGTGGTAATAGCGGCCGAGATCTTGGTGTCATCCTGAGTTTTCTGGGAAGCACCAAGGCGCTGTCGGCGCTTCTCGAGCCGCTCTCCAAGGCGATGCACGAACCGATACACCGCTGTGTCAGCAATATTAACATCACTGTGAGGAAGAGTAATCGTGCGCGCGTGTTCATCTCAGCGGACCCTTCATCGCACACACCAGACGCACGCACCGACAAACACAGACACGGCGGTGACGCTGCGCGAGGGCACCGACATGTTGAGCTCTGCAAGTGCGCGCCGCCAGCGCAGCAGCAGCAGCGACAGCAGCGCGCCGCGGTTCTTCATGGCGTTCGCCAGCAGCGCCAGCACGGCGAGCGTGGCGGCCCCTCCGCGCGCCGCATGCTTGGCCGGGAGCGCCATGTCCGCCACCTCCATCATCGCTCTCGTCTTTTTTGCGAGCTTTGGGACACTTTCCAACAGGGGAGGTGTTTTTGTACTTTTGTGACTGAAGTTCCATTTCCTGTTTACTATTGGAAGTTGAACAGGAGGATTACGGTGGCACTATTTTGGTTGAAGGACGTGTCAGTAAATAGGGGAGTGACAAGCAAATGTAGCCATGTCAGCCATCATTCTTTTAGCAAAAGGATCCGCTTTGGCAAACTTTGTACCTATTTGAAATGACACTATCTATTTGTACTCGACGGGCGTCATATACGTCGCGCCAAACATGTACTCGAGGCACTTCTCCGTCTCCGCGGGGCACTTAAGTGTGTGCTTGGCGAAGCGGCAATCCTTGAGCGGGTAGATCCAGCTGCGCGGCAGCTTGAGCTCCCATCGCGTCGTCTCCAGTTGCGGGCACCTCGCGCAGTTGATAAACGCGCCAGCGGGGAGCGGACCCGTCCACTCGTTGCCGTCTTTGTCCACCGAGTCGTTGTACACGAAGACGTCCAAGTACAGCGCCGACTCGCGATGGATCACGCGGACGGGCAGCTCAATGTACCGCGTCCCTTTCGGGTGGACGTCGCTGCCAAACACCTGCATGTAGTACTCGGGGGGAAACTGGATCGGCGTGCGCTTGATCTTCTCGTACCCTGCGGCGCCGATCGCCATGTCTGAGTCGATGTCGTACGGGATCACGGACTTGTGGCGATACGAGCCGAGCAGCGAGCCGCTGTCGAGGAAATGTGTGACGTTGTGCTCTGTGAACACGGCGGACGTGGTCAGCACGAGGTCGATGAGGATCTGCTGCATGCGGCGGCGAGAGATGCACAGATCGGGCTTCACGAAGAGCTTCTCGCGGTGGTGCGGACGAAGCCTCACGCACGTCTCATTGTACTTGTACTTGAGCACCAAGTCCAAGGCACTCGGTATATCTTCCTCGTCCACAGGAGCGCTTGTGTCGGTTGGGGCATCCTCGGGCTGCTCTTCAACATCCTCCGTCGCTCTTTCCTTTGGTGCTTCGGCCTTGCGCAGGTTGGGCAAGTTCACGCGCAGCAGTGCTTGCGAGGTTGCCAAGTGCTGCGTCTGGTTGAGCATCCAGAGTTGCACGCTGAGGATCAGCAGCATCGAGCACAGCCAGACCGTCTTGAGCGACACGCAGCTGCTCCACACCGGTCGCTTTGATACCGACTCCATGCTTGAGACGATCGCCTGAGTTGCCTGCTCCGTCTTCGGTTGTGCGCTGCGCTTGGAGGCGAAGGGCTCCAGTCTCCAGAGGAGAAAGATGCGCTCTGGAGGATCCGAATGCAGGCTGAGAATCGCCAGCACGACGCTTAATCATTTTCTATCTCGGTGCCGCTATCTTTGGTGACTCGCTCGTCTGGTCCGGTCGCCTGCTTTCTCCAAAGGGCACTTTTGCGTGTTCCTTTTTTCATCTTCTGAAACGGACGAAGTGACCCACGCTTCCGAGAAGTGTCAGCCGATCAGCTGATCAGAATGATCATGCAGTTGTTCCAAGATCGAAGAAGGTCCGTCGTCTGGGAAGAGATTAATCTGCGGCTGCTGTTGTGTTATCATCGTTCGTCGCCAGAGTCTCGTTGACACAACTCGTCGCCTTTGAAAAGCAAGCAAGCGTGGGTCTTAAAAGCCCCACTCGCCAGGAAGTACTCCGAGTGATATAGCTAGTGCTTTAAAGCAGACAGGTTGCGTGAAGGTGAAATAGGAACTACTACTTGCAGTTGTGTTCATATCAGGCATTATATTATCCAATGTAGCCATTCTCAAGAGTGGATAGTGCATCCACGCCAACGTTGCCACTAGGAAGAGTCACAACGTCTTCCGAGTGCTTCTTCAACCAACCAGGTGGCCCTGGGATCGTGCACTGGGAAAGGAAATAGGGACGAGGGTTCTCTTTTCGCGCAAGTTCGGATCCTGAACCGCAGCCTTGTCACCATGGGGTCTCTTCAAGCTCAAGCTCACCAGCAGCAGCCACTTGGAGGTTTGCAGCCATCACGGTTTGCCGGTTCTCGTCTGCTTCCTCTTCAGTCTCACCACCACCAGCAGTAGTATTCCTGTACGAGTCGAGACTGCTTCCGGTGCACGAATCCGAATGCAGACCCAGTGCCGCAAGCCAAGAGCAACAAGTCCAGGAACTTGTGAGGATGTACATTATGGTGGTGCTGGGTCTTAGAAGCTGACTGACCCTGTCATTCTGTTGCAAATTGGAGATCCCGTGGATCAACATTTTCTTGCAGTCGCTCGTTTTTTTTCTCGTGGATTTTGTAGTTCCGTTGTTTGGAAACATCTGATGAGGAGCCACACACATGTGTCTCCAGGTTTCGAAGTTGTTCATCCCTTTGATGCATTATTGGGGACTCTGCATCAGCCCACTCCACTAAACTGCGGACAACAGCAAGCTGCAAGCAATAAAGAAGAACGCATTAGCTGAAATGGGCCCTGCTCTGATCAGCGTACCGTAATACCTATCTTATATCCGACTTTTACTTGTATCCGACACCTCTTTTTAGCCAATCAGAGTGCAACCAATGTTTTGAAGCATTTTATTACTTGTATCCGACAGAGGTAATTACATCGGATTTGTAAAAAACCCTGTAAAAACATGCTGCCGAGCTCACTGGTGTCCAGAGTCTCAATCAACACGTGAAACAGCAACAAAACCCAATTCACAACATGCCGAAGGGG
>JAASGK010000700.1:0-17888 GCA_023334195.1 Globisporangium emineosum
ACACGTCGGACGCGTCACCAGTGTAGTTCCCAAGCAGGAACCATCATTCTGTACTTGATTAGTACATGAATGCCAATCACTCTGCACTGATTAGTACATGTGAAGAACATTCCGCACTGATCAGTACAGAGAACCTTCGTGCATGCAGAGACTTGTTGTACTGTAATCCCTTTGTATTTTGCCTCTACAATGCACGCTGAAGGTGGTGTGTGCCACACTAGATCTGGTGACAGATCCACCTTCATGTAATGGCTAGTTTAGCCCATTACAGGCGACCTTGAAGTGGGATTTGCCCGACAAGGCACCGAACGCTAGCGCAGCGGTGGTGAGCGACGAAAAGCGCGCAGGTGCATCGACAGCGCAGAGCGAGTGACGTTCATAAGCTCGGCCGTCCATGTGATGCTTAACTCGGGGTCCACCACGAGGACAGCCGCGGCTCTCGCCATGGCTGGCGATATCGCCCGCCGCTCGGCGCACAGCCGAGCGAGGTCTCGTAGGGGCGGTGTGCACGCCGTCTAGTAGAGTGGCGACTGTCTTGGGAGTTGTTTGCTTGCTGTAAGTTGGAGAATGAGTACCAAGTTCGCACGCGAGAGCTTGTTCTCTCTTGCTGATCCTCCCTGTGTATAGATATAGCGAAATCAAGACCGTGTGTATAGTAACTGAGAATAATATTGTCGATTTGCATATTATGCAAATTGTGAGGTAGGTGTTGATGATATGGCTATTCCTCACAATTCGCATATTTGCCATATTCCGATCGAAGGACAAAAACCACGACACCTATACGGACCGGATACACCAGAAAATCCATGTGCGTATAGTGATGTAGGCGTCGTATAGTGATGAAAGCGTGAACAATTAATCATCAAACACAGAGAACGCAGGCGCCACTTTGAGTGTGTGTCACACACTACTTTAGGCTGCTTTTCCCAGCTTCGAGAACGCTCAAGATTGAACTCTTGCCTCAAGAGTGGAATTTCGAGATACCTTTTCGACGTTTGAATAAAGTTTTTGCAAAACCCAAGATTAGGTTCGTCACACTAATCAAGTACCCAGACAAACAACGCCACCGAGCGAGTGTGTCATGTACGAGCGAGGATGGCGGAAGCAGGATCCACGCAGCAGCAGATGCACGCGTACCTGGGCGAGCTGGAGGACGTGGAGCACCCAGTGCACTCGTATTTCCCTGAAGGCGCGGTCGTGAAGCTTCCGCTCATCTACCTTCCGGATATCGTACGTGCCGTTTGCATAAGTTCACTGCTGCCGATTGCTGCTGGGGTGCTCAGTGTCCATGATCATTCGTGTGTGTGTCGCTGTATAACGCAGGTGCTCTTTCCAGGCGATGATCTGCCGCTGCGTATGCTTTCCGATACAAGCATCGAGTCGATTCGCGACCAGCTGAGCAGTGAAGGCGCCGTGCTCGGTGTGCTCTGTCCCTACCAGGTGCGCTCAACCGACACGTTGATTCACGAGGTTATGATAATCCGACTGACACAGCGCTCTGTGATTGAATTATCACTAAAATCCAGGGCGATGTCGCGTATGGCACAACAGTTCGCATCGAAAAATTCAGCGTCGTCGACCGATGCGCAGCAGTGACAGGTGCAGCAAAGCAGCGCTTTCGAGTGAAGAACTCACGCCAGCAGAGCCATTCAGCGTATGCAGAAGTGGAGATCCTACCACACCCGAGACCCCCGCGCCTGCCGTTCGCTGTGTCTCAATTACAGAAGAGAGAAGAGCAAGGCAGCAGCAATCCAACGAATGATCCAGCTAGTGCTACGCAATCTGGGACCCATCAAGCAGCTACGAAGAAAAAAGCGAAACGCAATGCGCGAGATTTGTCGTCTCCAAGACTGTGGGACCAGCGATTCACTGGCTACTGGGGACGGCACGTGTACGCGCTCTACGATGTGCACCAACTGGTCGGACGTATCCAGAGCATGTTTGTGTCCTCGACGCATTGGACGTGGTTCGCCAAAGCCTCGCGCGCTCCAAGCCAGCAGCAGCAACATCAGACAGCGGATATTGAAAATGGCGGTTCGATGCTATGCTACCTGATGCAACCGAGTGAGCAGCAGGACCCAAGCATCTTTGCCTACTGGGTCGCCGGAAACCTTCCACTGGACCGCAAAGAGCGTTTGGAGTTGCTGCAGATCGACTGTATCGTGCGGCTTTTGCGCAAGGAAATCGAGATTTTGGGGAAATTCGGCGACGATATTTATTGCTCGGGGTGCGGCGCATTCCTCGCGCACACACGAGACATCTTCAGCATGACGAACCACGGCGCCGCGGGCACTTTTGTGAACCCAGGTGGCAACGTGTTCCAGATCCTGACACTACGAGAGATTCACTTGGACCACGTCGTGATCGACGTCGTGCGGAGTACGCAGGACTCCTGGTTCCCGGGCTGCTCGTGGAGCATCGTGTACTGCAACTCGTGCTACCGCCATCTCGGCTGGCAGTTTGACCATGTTGCTGGTGACGCTGAGGGGGATAGAAGTGGCGCGCGACCGCTCTCGCCTGCTCGCTTCTTCGGCTTTCGTCGCGCTGCGCTGACGCAGTCATTCTCTGGAAGGCGGTACGCAGTTGGGGACTCGGATTCTGAAGACGCTGACGACGCAGATGATGGAGTCGAGTCGCTGCTGTCGTCTATCGACTACCAGAGTGACGACAATGATCTGGACTAACGCGTAGATACGGAGCCAAACACAAACAAAGACATGCGCATGTCGTCGCATTGAGGGCCGTGTGCGCAGACAATTGTCAAATAAGGAGAGATGCGTTTAACAAATTCAGAATTCCGCTTGTCCATGAAATTTGTCGTTACTGGATCGGTTTCAAAGCGAATGTATTTGGTTTGTTTATTTGTGGGTGGGTCTTGAAACACAGTCGCCAAGCAGCTTTCTTGGTTCATGGGAAACAGAGCACGTTCAATTGTGCACCATCTCAAACTGGTACAAATGCTACTTTAACATGTCAACTTGTGAGGGATCTCGTGTCTTCAACTAACGTTCAAAAGCCAGCTGCGAAGAGCTCTTTAGTCAACCGACACACGCTTAGTTGTCCGAGACGATCCAGGTGTCGAGCGCGCGCTCGTAGTTGCTGATCTCGTCTGGGTTGAACCACATGGTGATTTCGTGCTTGGCCGAGTCTGGGCCGTCCGAGCCGTGGATGAGGTTGCGGCCCGTGGAGATGCAGTTGTCGCCACGGATCGTGCCTGGCGCCGCGGCGTTCGGGTTGGTGGCGCCCAGGATCTTGCGGCCAGTAAGGATCACGTCCGTGCCTTCCCAGACCATGCACACGATTGGACCCGAGGTGAAGTACTTGACGAGACCTGGGAAGAATGGGCGCGCCGACAGGTCGGCGTAGTGCTCGCGCGCGCGCTGCTCCGAGGCAGTGACGAGCTTGAGCGCGACGAGCTTGTAGCCCTTCTTCTCGAAGCGGTTGATCACTTCGGAGATCAGACCGCGCTGCACACCGTCAGGCTTGATGGCGATGAAGGTGCGCTCGTGCTTGGTGCCTGGTACACCGGCGTGTGGCACGACAGGGGCGGCCTTCAAGTGGGACTCACCCGACGAGGCGCCGAACGCGAGCGCGGCGGTGGCGGCGGCGACAGCCATGACGGCCACTGGGGCGGTCTTGGTGGCACGCACCTGGGTCTGCGAGGTGTAGAGCGTGCGGGTAGCGTTGCGCTTGGCGACGGCGGCGACGCGGCGGGTGGCACGGGCGAACATCTTGATTGAAGAGAGGAGGGTGCGGAGTGGGGCTTGAGGCGCAAATGAGCGAGTGAGCGAGCGACTGAGGAGATAGAGAGAGCGAGCGGATCTCAACGCTGCGAAGATCGCGTGGATCGGTTCCACCACAGATTCCAAGCCAGCCAATCGCGCGCGTTTCCTTGTATAAATTGATATTTTACTCCAATAGAAGGTTTGTGAGTAATTTTACTGACAAATTTGCCTGTAATAATTAATCACCCTCTGATTTTCGGCTTGAGCAATGGTGAGCTGGAGCTTTTGGGCAGCACTGTTATCGTCATCCATCGCCCGAAAGCAATCAAACACGAGAAAAGCAAGGAAGATGGCGCCAAGTCCAGTGAAGAAGAGCAAGCAGCAGGTCGAGAGCGAGACGGCAAAGGCTGCGGATGTCGCTGCTGCCACCACCGTCGTTATTGCGCAGACTGACGGCACCGCCTCGGACGACGAAGATGACCAGGAGGAGGACAAGACCGAGACGCTGAAGAGCAAGGCCGATGAGAGCAGCGCCATGGACAAGCTCACGGACGTGGTCGAGGAGAAGCAGATGGACGAAGACAAGATGAAGCAGGCGTTCCTGGCGCTGCGCAAGCAGGAGGAGGCGGACAAGGAGGCCGAGAGAAAACGGTACGTTGCTGCCTGCATTACATTCGTATTTGTTGCTACTGTCGGACATTGGGCTGAGTGATTTGATCGATTGGCTTGGGGTCGCCATGCATGTATACTTTCACAGGGAAAAGCAATTGGCGGCCGTGAAGGTGAAGAAAGAAGACATCGAGCTGATCGCGCGCGAGATGGAGATGACGACCCAGGTTGCAGAGCGAAAGCTGCGCGAAGCCGGCGGAGACGTCGTCCAGTGCTTAACGGCGCTCGTCGCTTAGGTTGAGCACAACCAAGTAGCTTGAGCAGGCAGGTGGGAATGGAACAATGGATAGATAGATCCACAGAGCAATACAAAGCTGGTGCCTGTCTGGAGAAATCCCGCGAGCATGGATATAAGGCGGTCGGATATGGTTGATTTAGTCTATTTTAGCATAGAGCGTGTTGAACTTCCTCCATCTCTGTGTCTGCTGCTGCGTGTGCTGGTTGTTTTCCCCCTCCATGGTGTCTGTCTAACTCTACTGCGGCAATGTTAAATATCTACACTATCCCCCTCTCGCAAGCTCATCTCTCTCGCAAGCTACCCTTCGACGCGCACTTTTGTGAGGTCCGAGATGATCGCGGAGCCAACCACTGCTTGGTGCCGGTTTTGCGATTTCCGAATCGAGCTCAGCATGCGATTTAGCCGCTGCACCGCCACGGTCTCCACTTGTCCGGGCTTCATTCCATGCAGAGATTCGCGGAAGATGTGGCAGGCTTCCATGAGTTTCGAGCCTTTTCGGTTCAAGTGGGGGTCGAGTGTGTCCAGCACGCTCTGGAAAAGCGGGCTCTTCTTGAAGCGCGGGAAGCTGTCCTTGGTCATCAAGCGCATGATCTCGTCCCATGCGTGGTCGAAGAAGTTTGCCGACAGGATTTCCCCGGGGGTGAGTTTCTTTAATTTGTCGATAACACTGTCGCGAATGATGGCAGGCAGATTCACTTCCTTTGGGGAGTCGGCTTGGATGTATTGCTCTCGTATGTGCTGCGCAACTTGGTTTTTCTCTTCGCCCACTGCAGCGCGAAATCGCTCGACGTCCATGCAGAACGAAAAATTCTCGTCACTATGCTCGGCTTGAAGGAATGTCTGGTATCGCTGAGTGAGCACAGTATGCCGTAGCACACTGGCAAGATCGCATCGCTCACCGAACCACGCGATATTGGCTTCAGCAGCGACTTGAGGGAACTCGTGGAACAGCTCCATCACCTTGTCAAAAGGGCAACTCAATGTGACTCCGGGAGACCGAGCAAACACTTTCCCTTGTTGAATGTTGAGACGCTGGAAAGTGAACGGACCATAGTAACATCCGGGCGTCAGGAACACGGAGTGTTCGCGATGGATCCCGCCTCGCTTCAGCTCATTCGACGTGATCTCCAGCGCGCCATACACCAGGAAACCAAAGCGAGGTTCGCCGAATTCTTGGTCCATCACGATATCGCCCTTGTGAACTTGGTCGTTGATGTCCATGTCGTGGCTGAGCTGAATCATTCGCGGTAGTGGGATCGAGTTGAAGTACGGAATGACGCCACTCATGAGCGCTTTCATCCAGAGTCTCTCCTTCAGCAATTTATACACATTTTCTTTCACGTCTGGCGCCTTCTCGAGTAGCTCGTGGAACGAATCCTTCTCGATGCTCATCAACATACAGCTCTCCTTCGCCTTCACAGTTGCTGCGCGCGGAATATTGATGAGTAGCGCCATTTCCCCGAAAAACGAACCAGCTCCAAGCGTCGCTAATGGCGTGTTTGCTCGCGTGCTCCATACCTCTAGTGTCCCTGCCAGCGTCACGAACATTTGTGTGCTCATGCCTTCGTCTTCTCTGAAAATGACACAGTTGCTTGGGTACACGCGGATCGTGGACATGTCTGTGAGTATTGCGAGCTTGTCTTTCGGGATGTTCGCGAAAAATGGGATACCCGCCAGCAGCTCGAGAAGATCAGCATTCGTGAGCGCATTCAGAGACGGAGCCCCTGGGTTTTTCGAGCCGACGTCGGTTGCTGGTAATGACAAATAGCGCGTTCGCTCCTGAACTGTGACTCGGTTTGCGATCACTGACTTGAGAATCACCTCCTCGCCGCCTGTTTGACAGGAGTACCGACACACCAGCTCTGCTGCCGACTTCCAGTAAATCAAAATCTCGTCAGTCTGTATAACCCCATTGTCATCATAGAGCATGCTCGCCGTGACGGCATACCGCCCATGCTTCGTCTGCGCCGGTCCTGTATCTGTGTCTGCAGGAATGGTGTTCTGCTGTAGCCGCGCGCGAATGCTTTGGACCTTTGTGCCATTCTGGAACAAGTCGATGCAGCCTTCAAAGACCAAAAGCACTTGGCCCTGTCTGACTTGGATGCCGTGTCGGTCGTCGGCTTTCTTGAGATGCGCGTGGCGAATCACTTTGTGTGGCTGATCTGCTCCGATTAAATGCAGCAACGTCGACGCCTCGTACACGCGAGTGATCTCGGCACGTCGCGCTTGGGAACCAAAGACGCCACCCATGCTCTTGCTGCGCGCGAGCCAGCCACCATCCACTGCCTCACAGTGCGGTTCAGTGGTTACAGCGATGGCAATGGGAGGGACGCAGCGCGGGGTGATAGAGCAAGACAGAGAGGGGCTTGTGCGTGGTGCTGGCAAGATGGATGCCTCTTTTTCGAGCCTTCGTCGCTAGTCTAAATGGACGTTCTTACCCTTTCAGAGCGCTGTGATCGGCATTAGCTTGGGCGTCGCACACACACACGCATCGTTTGCGCGCTGGGGGCCTTGGAAGAAAAGCTCTGCAGGTTATTCTTGGATGCTCGCTATTTTTGAGCGAAGCCACTTTTATCAACAGACCCCATCTTGTCTATTTTGCCTGCAGAGGCTGTGGGCGCTCTGGTCGTCGCCGTCTGCCCTTCTCAGTCTGCCACACTGGGGGGCACATTCGCGCAACCTCAACTGCAACTTGCTTCTTTTTCTTTTTTGCGCAAAATTCCCTGAGAGTGATGGTCTGTCTGTTGAAGTTTCTGTGGCGGTTCGGTTGTATTGCACTCAGTGCGGAATCGACCGCGAGAAAGCAACAGCGACCAGTGACTGACTGATGGAGAAGCAGAAGCCATTTCGCATGACTAACCAACTCCACGCAGCGGGTCGCCAGGCCCGCACGACGCTTCATGTGAGCAAGCAGATGATGGAGATGATGCAGGAGTTCGCGCAGCTTGAGGCGCAGCATGCTGAGTGCTTGCAGCAACTTTGTACACGCATGGAAGCCTATGTGGACGAGCAGCACAAACATCACCACTGTGAGTCAGCTGAAGTATCGGACATGCCTGAGGAGCAAGTGAATGGGAAGGAGAGCGAAGACCGTTTATGTGAAGACGGTGGAGACGTTCCTGATGGCGGGAATCGATGTCTTCAAGTGTTCGACGAGCTCGTGACGTTCCTTGTGCGGTACAGCTCGATGCACCAGCAACTGAGCGAAAATCTCCATGCTGATCTCTTTGACGACTGGGCGAGGGATATCGAAGAGCAAAGAGAACGCATTGAAGCGCAGCGTCCAGAGCAAGGGCTGTTTGAAGCGCAAGTGCAGGTAAGTGCATGTGATGCCTGGTTCGATAAAGCTTGAAGGATGTGAACAAGCATTCATTTTCGTTCGTCGTTGCTGCTGTTGTGTTAGCAAGCACAAGATGAATATCTCAAATCCAAGGATGATTTCGTCGCCGGATTCAATGAGGCATGCACAGCAATAGCATCTGCCGTGCAAGAAGGGGTTCCGATTGCGGTGATTGAGCAGGAATGCAGATTCGAACCCCAATCGAAGGAGTCCCCCAACGACGGATCAGGCGCTGGTCGGTACCTTAGCTATTTACCATTGAAAAGGGCCGTGAGGAGACGTATTAGCGATGCAGCTGTTGCTGCGACAAAGATTACAGACGCTGACGCACTACGACAAAAGTGCCGCGAAAAGTACGCTCAAGCTCATCGACTTCACGTTCGGCATGGGCGATTCTGCGACTCGCTCTTACAAGAATTTCAGGTAAAAAAGTATCTTGATGATGAAGACCCTGAGTGGACGTGCACAAACTGACTTTGATTGTGCAGCATGCACAAAAGGATTGTGTGTCCAATGCACGAGGCAGTATCCGCAAATTGATCGTGCACATGAGCGCGTTCACATCCAATATCCAGGTGAGTGGAGGGTTCTTTGATAATGCAATAGTCAGATGTGTTCTAACCAAGCATATTTGTCAGTATGATGCGACCCAGCTTTACAACCAGGTCGACTGCTTGAGAGATCAAGACGACGAGCCATTCATGAGCACTTCTGCGATGCCATTGTCTTCAGCGCTTTGCAATCCGCCATCGGACGAAAGGTTAACGCTTCAACACGTCATGAAAAGACACTTTCCCTCGATGAATCGTCGCCCGAACCTGCTGCGACATCAAAATGGTTTGCTCCCGATCTCACGCTCCAAACAGTGTATAAGTAAAACAGCCTGCTGAGCGTTCACCAGGAATCACTGTGTACTTGTATATTGACTGCATTCAATATCATGTTATATTGTTTTCCCTTTCATCGCCTGATTCCAACTCACTTTTCTTTGACAGTACATTTTGGGCGGCTCTTCGAAAGGCAATAAATAACTGCTCACCCCAAAAGGTACAAATATCTCTCTGTCGTCGTTTCGGATGAATTGAGCACTTGTGGCCAACATCGGTGTAACTTCTCACTGCTTTCCGCAAAGGCCCAAGAGTTGGTCGGGACCACAGCGCGCCTGCTCGAATTGCGAGGCTCAGTTCTGGCACACGTAGCTCATTCAGTCATTTCGAGCCACCTTTGGCGGCGTGCCGCATCACAACTGCCTGTCGCTGCTGAGCTGCTGCAGAAGAATGCTTGCGTACTGGTAAACTCATCACTCTGATCCTCAGCAGCAGCCCACAGAAGTAGAATGGACCAACTTTCACAACGATCAGAGAGAGCTGATGACGATCCCGACAAAATCGCACATGCGACTCGAAGGCGCCATGCTCAAGTCGCTGAGAAAAAGGTACACTTGTGGTGATTGCGACGCTCTTGCTAAACTTTTCTCATGAAGCGCTTTTGTGGATTTATGGCAGGAATATGGCGCCGAGTACGCCTTCTTCTGTATGCTGTCGCGAAAGAACGTTGTGCGAAAGAGCTGCATTTGGCTGGTGTCCCACAGATACTTTGACAGATTCATCATTAGCGCTATCATCACGAACTCGGTCATCCTGGGACTTTCAGATTTCACCGTTGTCGATTCGAGTTTGAATCCCGCTAGTGCTGGTCTCAAATACGAGAACGGGGTCATGGTCTCCGCGTACTCTAGCCGAAATCGCCTGCTGGAGCTGTCGGAGATCCCGTTCACAACGATATTTACCACGGAGTGCATCATCAAAATCGTCGCAATGGGGTTCATTTCAGGAAAAGGGTCGTATCTCCGAGATTATTGGAATATGTTAGACTTTGTGGTCGTCATCTCTAGGTACAGTGAACGTATTTGTTTGGTTGAGCTTGTGATATCGCCAGCACTAACACATCGTGTTTTTCATCTGTTTAGCATCGTGGCTTCGCTCCCTGGAATGCCGAACGTATCGGGAATTCGCACGATTCGAGTGCTCCGACCGCTGCGTTCACTTTCAGTTATTCCCGGTATGCGGCGCCTGATAACTGCACTGCTGAAAGCACTCCCAGCCCTCGGAAACGTGTTGGTCTTGCAGATCTTCGTTTTCTTCATCTTCGGGATCCTCGGAATTCAGATTTTTGGAGGCGGCATGAGCAGGAGATGCCGACTTACAGAGTTTCCAGTCAAATTGCCACCGGGCAGCACTGGAAACAGCGTTGCGTGGCCAGTTCCAGAAGAATATCTGCTCCAGGTGCTTGCGAACCCTGGCGACTTCAAATGCCTTGACGAGCCTGTTTTGGATTACACCGACCAGAGTATCAGCGAGTACACCAAGGAAACATCACCATGGAGCAAGCCACAAGACTGCTTCTGGCCGGTGGACGAGACTGACAAGTTCATTTGCGCTGCTGAAGGTCAGTCGGGAAATCACCAGTGCTCCTCCGGTGCAACGTGCGGCTCCAGCTACGACAATTTCGGCAACCAGCGCTTCAAGTACCATAAAGCTGCTGATTCGCTGTACATTCCTGAGCTGAATTGGGGCTACACAAACTTCGACAACATCGGAAACGCATTCTTCACGATTTTCCAGACGATTACGCAGGAAGGGTGGACTCTCATCATGTACATGGCCATGGACTCGTCTGATCCTATCATCGGAGCACTGTTCTTCATCATACTGATCATATTTGCGTCGTTCTTCGTGATGAACCTCCTTCTCGCTGTCATTTCGGACGAGTTCAACATCGAAGATGACGGGAGTGCACAGATCGCTGCGGAGAAGAAAGAGCTCGCGCTGCAGGCTGAACGAGCTAGACTGAGCACGAAACCTCGGCTACCGTGGCTGTTCAAGATTGTCTCACACCAGTACTTCTCGAACTTCGTCATGTTTGCAATCCTTGCAAACACGGTGGTGTTGGCGCTTGATCACCACCCAATGCCTGCGCAGCTGGATTCCGACTTGGAAATTATCAACTTCGGTCTTTCCTGCGTCTTTATCGTGGAAATGGTGCTGAAGCTGTTTGGTCTTGGGATCCGGCAATATTCGCGTGACAGGTTCAACGTGTTCGATGCGTTTATTGTCACTTCGGGGATATTGGAGTTGGTCACTTCGCCGCCCTCTTTCCTGTCGGAGAATCCTCCAAAGAAAGGAGCCGTCTCGGCATTGCGCACGCTGCGACTATTTCGAATCTTCAAGCTTGCTCGGAACTGGGAAGAATTTCGTGAGCTCCTCGCAGTGATTGCTGGCGCGGTCGCAAGCATCGGAAACTTCGCGGTACTGATGTTCCTGTTTATTTACATTTACGCATTGGTGGGGCTTCAGGTGAGTTTTGCCTTGGTAATGTTGTTATTGTGGTGGATGCGATACTCACAATGTTATCTCTGCTGGAACTGTTGATTATGAACAGTTTTTTGCAAATACCATGCGATTCGATAGCGATGGATATCCAATGCCAACGAATGATGTGAGCTTTTGGACAGGAAAGGTAGGATTCACATACTTGCCCGTTCTCGGATCCGTGGTTCTATGCACTCATTTGATTGATTGTTTGTTTACACAGGTCCCTCGAACCAATTTCGACACTCTCTTGTGGTCTGTCGTCACAGTTTTTCAAGTTATCACGGGAGAAAACTGGAACAACATCATGTATGACACGATTCGAGGAAACGGCATGGCCGCGTGCATCTACCTCATCTCGCTCGTAAGTATTCATTGATAACCCCCTTCCTGATGTTTCTGCAAATGTTTCAGCTAAGCTTTCTTGTCTTACACTCTCCTTAGGTGATATTAGGCGACTTCATTCTGATGAACCTCTTCTTGGCTTTGCTTCTCGACAATTTCAGCGACGACGAAGACGACGAAGGACGCAAGAAGGAGAAAGCGGAAAACGCGAAGAAACTCGCTAAAAAAGTGTCAAGCATGAGAGTTGTCCCTGCCCCAGGGAACGACCGGCGGCGGACGAAGCGAAGTTTCCGTGGCTCGGTCAACGGCGCAGATCAACATTTTGACGCTGAGCCGATTTTAGAGAACGACGACGAAGACGATGGAGAAGAAGAGAACGTTCATAACTTGGAACCCGATCAAGTATTCGACGAGCTGGCTGTTCCTGTGCGATCGCAGACCACACTCAAAAGTGTCAGTTCCACAAATGCGCCGGGACTCAAACAGTCTAAATCATCAATGCGGATTCAATCTCAAGGTTCAAATCAGGCCGAGAACAGGGAGAGCACACCTCTTGAAAACGAACAAGATGTACCCTCCAACGGTAAGGACGGCGCCGCACAAGAGAGTACATTCAGCCTCTTGCCTCCAGAGGGAAAGACTCTCTTCATCTTCTCAGAGAAAATGTGGATCCGAAAAGCGACCTATCGACTGGTTGCGAACCCTCTTTTCGACAACATCATCTTGGGGCTGATCATCTTGTCGTCTATCTCGCTTGCAGTGGACAATCCGCTGCACGATCCCAATTCCTCCTTGTCAAGATTCCTTAAGCGCGCGGACAACGCATTTGCGATCATTTTTTGTGCTGAGATGGTGTTCAAGATCATCGCGCTCGGTCTCGTTGCGCACAAAGGGTCCTACTTGCGCAACAGTTGGAATATCCTGGATTGCGGAATCGTCATCAGCTCGTTGGTTACGCTGATCGCAGAATCGGCGGGTGGAGGAAAAGGGCTGAAATCGCTGCGATCTCTGCGAGGATTGCGAACGTTCCGACCGCTGCGAATGATCAGCCGACGCCCCGGTCTCAAACTCGTAGTCAACGCGCTCATCGAATCGATCCCGAGAGTCGCGAACGTCCTCCTCGTATGCATGCTATTCTTCTTCATCTTCAGCATCATGGCGGTGAACTACTTGAAAGGCACTTTCTACTCGTGCCAAGGAGATGTCTTCAATGCGCTTTCGTCCGACCAGCAAGATTTTCTAACAACACCAGTGGTCTGGGCAAACATGACTACAGATCAGCAAGACTGGTTCTCGAATACGACATGCGGTGGGTTTGTCTCAAGCTCAGCTGCAAAGATCACGTCTCGGTACATTTGCGAATGCTGGGGAGCTGACTGGAGTCCCGTGATGGCAGAGAATTTCAACAATGTTGCCCAAGCAATGCTGGCATTTTACGAGATATCAACCACCGAAGGCTGGTCCGACATGATGATGGTGGCGGTTGACGCGACTGAGGTCGACATGCAGCCCATTCGCGACAACAACGAGGTCTGGACGTATTTCTTTATGGCGTATATCATGGTCTGCCACTTCTTTGCGGTGAATCTGTTTGTCGGAGTCATCATCGACAACTTCAACAAAATGAAAGTAGCGCTAGGCGGGGGTGTCATGTTGACACCCGAGCAGCGAAAGTGGGTCGAAGCCCAGAAAGCAGCTCTTCGAGTCGGTCCGATCCGAATCATCAAGCCACCCAAGCATCCAACGCGACGCATGTTTTTCGATCTGGTCAAGAGCTCAAAGTTCGAGTGGTTGATCATTGCCTGCATCATCGTCAACACGCTCTTGATGGCGACGCAGTCCTTTGGCGAAGCGACCGCGCAGCTCACTGTGGTCAATATCGTGAACGAGATCTTTGCGGTGATTTTCACGGTCGAAGCGGTGATGAAGTTGATTGCGTTTGCGTGGGAGTACTTTGACGACAGCTGGAATTGTTTCGATTTCTTCGTCGTTTGCGGCACACTGGCCAGCATTCTCATTGAAGCAATCACTGGCGCATCGGTGCGCTCCATAGCGATGCTTGTGCGTGTTTTCCGGGTGACAAGAATCATACGACTGGTCAGGGCGTCCAAGAGCATCCGCCAGATTCTACTCACGCTCTATATCGCGCTCCCGGGACTGAGCAACGTTGCGTCGATCCTCTTCTTGATGATCTTCATCTACGCGACTATGGGCGTGCAGATGTTTGCGAAAGTGGCACTTTACGACAATATCGATGCCCACGCAAACTTTCAAGATTTCCTCACGGCGGTGCTGTTCCTGCTGCGAGCTGCCACGGGAGAAGCTTGGGACTACTGCATGCACGACCTCGCCGCCCAAACCGACGGCTGCGTCAACGACCCGTCTTACAATCCAGAAATGTGTGGCTTTGAGAATTTCGAAGGCTGCATCCCACTCAACGGCTGCGGCAACTGGGTTTCATACGTATACTTTTGCTCGTTTACGCTGCTCGTGACGTACGTGATGCTCAACTTGACCATTGCAGTGATCCTCGAAGGCTTCTCCGCCTCGCACGAGGACGAAGAGCCGCTCTTTGAGCCAGAGTTACTCGAGGAATTCCAGTACAAATGGGCGGACATCGACAAGCGAGCGAAAGGACTGGTACGTGTCACAAAGCTCGTGACGCTGGTGAGTATCCTCGAGACGCCACTGGGACGATGTGGTGTCATCATGACCAAAACTGAGTTCCTGCGCTTCGTGTGTAAGTATTTACGCATCACTTTTTTGCTACTGCTGAAGTCAGACTAGAATGCTGATATTGTTTCTTGCTCCGTTTGTGCGCGTGTGAAGGTGGTCTCAACCTGCCCATGTACGAAGGCGAGACCGTGCACTTCAAGGACGTGCTGCTCAGTTTGGCCCGAGAAATGGTCAAAGAGGTGCGCGATGCTATCTTGATGACCAATTGGCTGGCTGCACTGACAACTCACACACATTCCATGAATCATTCACGCGTGTGCTTATGTGCGTAGAACGTTGATGTCAACGACAAGTCCCTGGCGAATCTCGCGCCGTCCATGGACGACGACTTTGGCGTCGACATGCTGGAATTTTCTGCGCACGAGTACTTTGCCGTGTGCTCCATCCAGCGCAGCGTCGTGGTGTGGCTGCGCACCAAGCGCGAGCTCGAGAAGCAGTACATGGAGGAGTACAAGAACAAGATCAAGAAGCCCAGCGGCCGACCGAAAAAAGTGCGCGACGCCAGGGTCTACACGATAGGATAGATAGGTGCTTGTAGAAGAAACATTAAGAAGAAGACGCATATTTAGGAGCTGGAGAATGCGGCAAAGTCACGAATGACGCTTTTCGTATTAGAACCCCACACCAATAGATTTTCGGATAGATGAACAACCCAAATCGCTTCGGAGTGGAGGGCGTCCAACCACTTTGTTGACTCCATTGGATCGCTCTCTTGTGCGTGCATCACCTACATTTCTCACTCGCTCCTGGAGCGATCAACGGCCCCAGGGTGGTTCTGCTGTGTATCTCTTCTGTGTGAGTGTCTATCGGCGGCCTCCCCGAGCACGGTGCCCATCGCGTCTCGAATCTTTTTGCTCTGCGCAGCCATCACAAACGCAAAATGTTAGCAAACACACGCCACAACGTAAGATTGCATGGATGCTCGCATAGGTGATCAAATGCATCACACACCTTTTCGGAACGCCCAGTCGACGTGGATTGTGCTTCCTAGAATCTCCTGCCCGTCCATGCGCTCCATGGCATCCTTCGCGGCTTCAAAGTCCTCAAACTCGACAAGCGCGTAGCCCTTCACGAAGCCCGTTCGTCGGTCCAGGTTCATGTGCAGGTTCTTCACCTGTGCGTCTTCACCGAACGCATCCAGGATGTCCTCTTCCTGCGCTTCTTCGTGCACGCCGCTCACAAACAGGATCCAGCCTTCGACCGACTTGAGCGCGCTCTCGTGGTCGCGCGTGTCCTCACGCACCTTGAGTTTCTCGAACACGCCGCTGTCGTCCGGGTACCGCTCCGAGTCCATCGCGGCCGAGCCGGTGCCGCGGCCCTTGACCACTCGTCTGCCGGAGCTGTTGCTGTTGTTGCCCGACTTGGACTGGAGCGTCACGCGTCTCCCGGAGCCGCTCTTGACCGAGCGCTTCACGTCCTCCTCCTCTTCAACGGCCATCGCTGTGTCGCTCTCGTAGTCCACTTCATCCGCCATGCTCTGCTCTTCTTGCGCCGCTTCTCGTCGCTCGCTTGCTCCTTCCTGTGTGTCTGTCCGCTCGTTGCTTTTGGATTTTTGTTTGGGGCAACCAGTGAGCCGTGCTCACTCAGTTAAGTACGACTCACTTGCGATCTCAAATGCTCAATGATGATGAAAACGGAAATGGGGAATGCGCAACACAAGCCTGCCGTGGTGGCGTCGCCTTGGCGTCATGAAGAGTAAAGGAAAATGTTTGCATTTACTACACCAAGAGGCAAAAAGCTGATATAAAGGGGAGAGAGAATCCAGTTGAAGAAAGAACACAGCGTACCCTTTGTTCCGCCACACAACGTCCACCCGCTCGACAACCTTCGTCATTCGCTCACACGCGCGGCAGAAAGGGGAGGTCGATCAGGAGGAGGTCAAATGTCGTGCCACAGGTCGTCGTTACTATATGACGACGCTGGCGGTGATGGTGCTCCCAAAGACGGCGCTGTCGTTGCTCGGGTCGCCTTGTTCGTCATCATCATCGCCGCCGCCGTCGTCTTGGCTGCAAGACCCACGTCAGACGTTCTTTGAGCGGAAGCGTTGGAAACAGCGCTGCAGAGGCTCACCTTGTTGCACGGCGTCGGCGATGCGGTTGTCCTGATCCTCGATCATCTCGGCCTTGATCGCGATGTCGTTCGCACGCTCGCCCGGGATCACGACCACGCCGTTGATATCTGCGCGGATGATGTCAGCGTTGCGCACGACGCAGCCCGCGACCACGACCGGGCAGCCGACGTCCACCACGGTCGCGGCGCCGCGCTGGCCGTGCACCGACGTGCCGCGCGAGAACGCCGGGAACCCGATCGAGCTCATCTCCTGGATGTCGCGCACGCGGCCGTCGGTCACAATGGCCGCGACGCTGCGGGCCTTGGCGGCGGTCGCGAGCAGGCCGCCAAACACCGCGGACGTGCTGCCCTCCGGCGCGCTGATCACGATCACCTGCCCCACCTCGGCCGTGTCGACGTAGTTAAACGGCAGCTTCTTGACCACGGGGCCGTTCGCCGGCATGACCTTGACCGTGAGCGCCGGGCCGCAAATGTTGACTGAGAGCGGGTTCTCGTACCCGCGCACGAGGTCGACGTCGACGAGGTGGCCCTGGATCTTCATCTGCGCCATGGCGTCCGCGATCGCGCACGTCGAGGTCTTGGCGAGCCGCAGCAGCAGGTCCGTGTCGAGCGCGATCTCCGTGTCCAGCATGCCTGTGATGAGATGGTCAGCGCGTTTCAGTCCTTGCAATACATGGTGGTTTTGAGAAGCAGCAGCAGCGTACGCACCGGCGGTGCCCGAGACCGCGAGCGACGCAGCGGCAGCAGCAGCCGCGGCAGCCGACACCGAGCCGACCCCGCCCCCGCCGCTGGTCGCGCGCTGGTTGCTCTGGAACGTGGGTGAGCATCCCGACTGCTTCAGGTGCTCAGCCAGGCGCGTGGCGTTGGACGCGTACTGCTTCTGGCACTTCTTGCACTCGTAGCGCACGAGCCCCTTGCCGTCCAGCGGGTCCAGGCGCGTGAAATAGTCGTACACGTTGCTCGGCTTGCGGCCCATTGTGGCGGGCGAGTGTAATATTCCTTTCTTGGCGCGCGAGAAGAAAACTAACGGGCGGGAATCATTCGCGGGAATTCTTGAACAGGATTATTTTAAAAATACGCATAGTTTGTCCAAAGATATGCGTTTGTGGGGTATGTGAGCCCGGGAGGCGGTCGCTTGAAATAACGTAACGGCTATTCGTTTTATGACAAACAAATAACTGGTGCTACTGTACGTCGTAAAGCGAAAAGTTGGCAACAAAAGAGGTAGCAAACAGTCAAATACACAGGGGACCACCCCTTGCTTCGTTTGCGTATAGTATGTATAGCTGACATCTTGTCGTTGATTTCTGAGGAATCCACCAGCGATTCCTCAGAAATGTTTTTTTCACTATCAGTACGCCCGCAAGCATTCCAATCAATATCGAACTACA
>JAASGK010000701.1:0-17845 GCA_023334195.1 Globisporangium emineosum
CACGCCCGCTCCCGTCCACGAGGGCTACCTTGACGTCCTCGTGGTACTTGCTGTGGATGTGCGTCGTGTGGATCGTCCCCATTGGCTACGATACGTTGCTGAGGAGTAGAGGGTGTCCAATGCAGCACGTTTCGAGTCGAGTCCCCATGGCGGTGGTCCGGGTCGGCAACTTTCACGGCGTTCGTTGGCTCACGATCATCGCTGTCGAGTTGTCGGGAAGTTCAGCAAAGCCGCACATTTTCTGGAGAAGCGCAGCGCTCGCGTCAAATTGGTCAGCTACAAGGGTGGTCGCTGGTTCGTCACTGTCGGAGCCCAATGTGACATATGAATCGCAGAGCGGCGTGTCACTGCACACCAAGTAGTTGGCAGCGTGGCTTCTCTCCATTTCGGCGACCCAGTCGAGGAGCCACTCTGGAGCTGCTGAGATCCTCGTGTGGTGCGCTCGAAAATCTCCCAGGTCGGCTGTCTCGCCGATCGTTGAGGGCAGCGCCCGCAGCGGGTTGTCGGACAATAGTACCGAAAGGAAGCTCTGGTGCTGGAACACCCGGTCTGGGAGTTCCTCGATCTCGTTCCCTTTGAGCGAGAGCTGCCACATCTGGATCTCGCCGAGCGCCAGCGGGATCTGTCGGAGGCCGCAATACTCGAAGCCCAAGAAGACCCACTCGTGAACCCCCCAGTATCGGTCGATGTCTTCGGGTAGCTCGCTCAAGTTCGTGTGCTCAAAGTAGAGATGCGCGAACCCAGTCGGCAAGTTGTCATGCAGGAGACCTTCAGGTATGCCCGTGAGGTTGCTCGACATGACGTACGCGTAGTTGATCATGTCGTGATGGCCTCTTTGAATTGCCGCGTCCGAGCCCCACTCCGTGATCGAGCAGTTGAAGATCTCGAGACCACTCAGGCGAGGAAACTGCTGAACGACTGGAGGGACGTGGAGATCGACGCAGTGTGTGATCAGCAGCGTGAGCAACGCGTCACGCTGCAGCTCACCTACGATTGCTTCAAGCTGATACCGTTCGCCGGTGATGTTCTGGCGGTAGCAGTTCACCTCCATGACAGAGCACGAGTAGTTGGTCGCGAACCAAGGGTTCAGTCGCAGCTTGCATCCTAGCTTGAGCTCACTTGACACTACCTGCGCGTACAAATGGATCACCGCGATCACGATGCCGAAGAACACAAAGACGATGTTGACAACCAAGTGGCGGTTGTTGGCCACACCTCTGTCGCTACCACCATCACCGGCATTGGGTGCAAGGGTATCAGTGGTGGGACCACCTTCCAGTCGCTCGATGACCACGGGTCCCAGTTGTCTCATCATTTCATCTGGCTGGTGGTTTACCAGCGGTGTCGACCTGGTCACCGCTGGAACATAGTGAAGCAACGTCTTGAGGTTGTACAGACACATGAAGATGCCAAGATGCGGTAGTAGCGTCGACACATAGTCGGGAAGCGAGGTGATGAAGAGCTGCCGCCCTTCGCTCACTGCGTTGACGTACCAGACGTCGTCGTAGAGTAAGGCTTCCCGGAATTGTCCTCTCTTCTTGTCAAACTGGTACCAGTATGGGTACAGAATACAGAGCGGGATCATAACCGAGTAACTAAAGTCGAGGACCAGGTCGGCGACCAAGCAGAGCAGCCGTCGCTTCTTTTCGTGCGCCTTGCCACGCAGAACCGCGTGCGCGATCGGCGTGGAGAAGCAGTTGAGGACCACAGCCACCGCTGCGAGGTGGTTGATCCACCGACGAGGCACAGAGTAGCTCACGGTGTACGCCTGGTAGCTCTGCATGGCGATCTCAGAGGCTTCGCGCGACTGGAACCAGACCTCAAAGAGCGGTCCGTTGAGTCCAAAGTACCCGTCGCGTGAGAAGAGCGCCCTCCAGGGCCGTCGGATCTGGAACCAGGTGCGGCTGATAAAGCGCTGGACTATCACGGAACTGGTTTGATCTGAGTTTGGAGGAGGTGCGCTAACAGATGGGCTGGAGGTACTACTTGAGGCTTGAGATGCACTGGGCATGAACGCGAGTTGCCTTTGGCTTAGTGAATAGATGATCATCTTGGAGATCTCGAGGCCGTGGAGAGCGGCAACAAACCCAAACGAGTACCCGATCTCGTTGAAGTACTCGATCGGGAGCTCCAGCGCCGCAAACTTGTACGAATTCATCGGGTCCGTGACGTACAAGTAGAGCACCAACGTCCCGAGCGTCGCGAACCCGTCAATAGCATGGAGACTCAGGATCGCCAGCCAGAGACACCGGAAGACAACTCGACTACTCACTGCGAACCGGAGGACAGCTCGTGAACCTTGATGGACGCGACTGCGGCGGTGAGGCTGCTGGCTCGGGTGTTGAAGTGACTGCTTTGGCCGTGGAAGGAGGCCGACGAACGGCGCCGGGTGCGGGACAGAAGGTGAAGGCGGCGGAGGCTCTGGGTGGACGCTCATCGCGAGATGCACCCTTCATCTGTCTGCTTGAGCTTGAGAGTAAATTCGCGCGTCACACGACTGCCACACACAGCCATTTATACTCCGCAGCCGGTGATGCAAATAGCCTCTTGTGCCAGCGTTATCGAGGAAGTGCAACCGAAAATAATGTAAGGGGTTGAGTCGGAGTCGGAGTTGTGGGGCAAAATTGACAGTGAGGTTTATTTGAGTTGGTTAGTTCAGCTGAGTCTTTATTTGCTTCCTCTCTGCTTACGTCTAAGACTCTATCACAGCCAATAATTGATGCCACTGTAGGAAAGTGAATGCAATACAAAACTCAATACAAACAGTCACTGCCACAAGAACTTTCACGCTGGCTTGCGTGATGCCAGCTGGAAGTCTGGATCCTTACAAATAAGATCGAGCTCAGCAGTTCTCGAGAAGGCGATGACAACTGGCTGGGTCCTGTCCGTTGCTCTATCAAAAACATGGACGTGTGGTTGTTCATGGGCTGCTTGCCGCGTCGCAACTTCTGACATATGCACAAGGACGAAGAGGCTACCCCAGAGCAGTAAGAAAGCCCGTGAAAAGTGAAAGGACCAGGGCTGTAACGGTACATGGAAGATCTGTCAACACATTACTTGTCTACTACTGGGGATATCAAAACTCTGTCTGCAAGCCTGCTCGCAGATTTTGTTTGAAAGCGAATTCTACAGTAGTAGCAGAGCTGGAGCGTCAGATCAAGCGAGCGGATGGAAGGATCACGCTCTCGGTCGGCACGCTGATTCAACTTCGTTGATCTTCAGAGTGCTGTCGGTGGTCTGGCACGCGGACAAGTCAGGCTTGCAGGGGTTTCCGTACAATTTACCATGGGAGCCGCAGACAGGCGCACAGGCTAAGTGCACCCGATCAGGCTAGCACAGTCCTCTGGCGAGCAGAATCCCTCTGCCGCTTGGATGATACGGTCCCAACGAGGAAGAGGAGGACACCCGGGATCGTTCGAAGACCCTCCTTCACTGTGGAGGAGGGTCTTCGGGACTTCTCGGAGGGCTGCTCTTGAAGTCGCGTGTTCGGAAGATCAACTAACTGCAGGGGCTGGCGATCATCACAAAGCGACCTCTCATTTTCCTGAGAAACACAAATGCAGCCATTTCAGCGTACTGTTGTGGTTCTCTAATTTGATATCGTATTGAACTGGTGTGCGTCCTGGTTTTATGTGGTACACATGATTTCGAAAGCATATCTTTTGTGACCTTTCGTGCTGATCCATTCGTGCGCGAGTCGCATCATAGCATTGCGCTCAGTCATTCGTGCAAGTCTCACGTTGCGCGCAGAGAGAAGAGACCAAGCATCTGGCCTCTCTGTACTCCCATGCGGCTCCTGTCCAAACTCACTCTGCTGCACGGCGCTGCGCTTGTGCTGTTGCTTGGAGAGCAGAGGCAGCTGCGCCATGCGGGTGTGGTGGTGGCAGCGGTGGCGTCAACGTCGCGGTGCCCCGGTTCCCCGAACCAGTGCTCGCTGCACGGCACGTGCGCGCTCAACCGCCTGGGCGAGCGCGTGTGCAACTGCCAGTGGGGATACGACGCGAGCGATTGCTCCAAGAGTGCGTACACTGTTATTGTTACCGTTACCACGTCGCTTGCTCTGCCAAGACCTGTGCCTTACTAACTGTTGATATTATGCGTGTGTGTGTATTCCAGAGATGTGTCCGCATGGCTCCGACCCCGAGGAGACTCACAAGCGCGAGAAGCAGCTGAGTCTCGCGATCTCCGCGAGCAACGGCGCAGCGATGCAGGGCAAGTTCGTGCTCACGTTCCACTCGCACTCGGTCGAGTTCGACGCCCCGCTCGAGGACGTCACGAGCGAGGTATGCACGCAGATCTTTCGGCGCTTCCAGAATTTCGGCGACGTGAGCTGCACCCGCGTGGAGTTCGCTCAGCCTTCGAAAGGCGTCTTTGAGATCACGTTGCACTCGTTCCCCGTGTACCCGGTGATGAACAACCTCTACGCTCACAACGGCAACCCGTTGTCGACCGATTTCTGGTGCGACTCGTCGAACGTCAAGCTCTCCCGCCCTGGGGAGATCACCTGCGCGTTCCACAGCAAAACCGACTCGAACGTCAAGGAGTACGCGCCGTGCAGCAACCGCGGCCACTGCAACGACCGCATCGGCGTCTGCACGTGCCAAGACGGGTACTACGGCGAGAACTGCGGCAACAACAAGGACGAAGAGGACATCACGATTGCGTCGTCGAGCGGTCCGTTCTTTAAAGGCAACGTGCTTCGCGTGAGCGCCAAGCGAGCCAAGTCGGCCGAGTTCAACCTCGTCAAGGCGGACGTGGAAGGACGCACCGTGTTCAGCATGAACGGAGACGGCGACACGTCGCTTCATGTGGGCTCGCTCTTCCTCAAAGAGGGCGACCTCGTGATCCAGAGCGGCCAGGCGCAGATCCAGAGCGGCGGCAGTCTCGCACTGGACAGTGCGGATGTTCAGGTCAAGAACGGACAGATCCGCATGCAACAGACGGCGACTACTGCCAAATACGACGCGATGCTCGCGCTGGACATCACTGGCGCGGCAGAATACGGGGGTGCGGACTTCATGCGGTTGTCAGGGGCCAACGGCCCTGTTTTCCGCGTGAGCAGCTCCGGGACGACGGTGATCGACGACGGCGGGCTTGAGGTACTGAGAGGCGGTGTGAAAGTGCAGCGTGGCGGGATCCACGTGCTCTCGGACGGGATCAACATCAGCAACGGCGCGCTGCAGATCCAGAACGGAGCATTCAACCTTCGCTCAGGGTCGATCCGCGTCAGTGACGGCCACGTCACGTTCGCGTCGTCCTCTGCGAAGCTGCCAGCTCTCAGTGTCGCGAGACAGCAACCAAAGGCTGGGACGGCAAGTGACGGTCAGCGGTTTGGCTCGGCTGGGGTCCTCGAGCTCCATTCCGAGCAGGAGAACGACGTGTTGATCCTCGCGAAAGGGAGACACGACGTCGAGGTGTTTGAGGTGAAGGCCTCGGGCGAGGCGATCATCCACGCGGGCGGGCTTCAAGTAGACGCTGGCGGCGTGCGCATCAAGTCTGGCGGGCAGACGATCACTTCGGGAGGACTCAGGGTCGAGTCGGGCGGCGCGTTCATTGAGGGCGAGCTAACCACAACAGGCGGACTCAAGATCAAAGACGGCGGCTTCAGCGTCCAGAACAGCGCGGCAAACGACGCCTCGCTGAAAGTGCTCTCGACGAACCCGAACTTCGGCGGTACATTGTTAGAGTTCGATCTGTCAAGCCAGCAGCAGAGCAAGCACAACAACATGCACCCGTTCCATCTCTTCAAGGCGATCAATCGCGACAAAGAGCGCATTGTCTCGCTGGACAACCGTGGCAACATTGTCACGCAGGGGGACATCACGACGACCAACAGCGGGAAGATCATCTCGAGCGGCGCGCTGGTCTCGCAGGCGCAGGTCGTGCTCTCCCACGTGAAGATCGTCGCTGGTCCGGAGATTCAGATCCCGAGCACGCACAGCTACGTCAAGATCACAGACGACGGCGAGGAACAGAAGAACCTGGTCAAGCTGAATGTGGACGCTGCGTACGCTGGCCAGCTCCTGGTCATCCAGAACGAAGACGACCAGAGCTTGGACGGGGATATCAGCGTCAAGCCTGGGTCGTCGTCCATTTTCATGTATGACGGCTCGAGCTGGCGAGCGCTCACCGCTGCGTCCGCAGACACGGCCGTGATGACTGGCGTCACGAGCTTTGAAGCCGCGAACGACCTCAACTTTGGCGAGATCAAGCTCACGGTCAAGAGCGTGCAGGTCGCGAGCCAGAAAGCCGGGTTCGTCGCGTTCTACGGCAAAGGCGGCGAGCTCTCCCAAGACGACACGCTGGGCTTTGACGCTGCGACGCACACGTTATCAGCACTCAAGCTGCGCGCGGAGGTGATCCAGGGCTCGATCGACATGTCCGAGAGCGAGCTGCGCCACGTGGAGATCGTCGGCGGTCACATCAGCAACGTCAACATGACGAGTATCGAGCGCATGGAGGTCGACGGCGAGCTGTTCGTGGAGCTCGACGCGTTCTTCGGCTCGGGGATCACGGTCGACGGCCAGGTCATGGGCTCCGGTGCCTACGTGGACGCCTCGGACGAGCGCTTCAAGGAGAGCATTGAGCCACTGCGCAATGGTCTGGACCTGGTGGAGGCCCTCCAAGGAGTGGAGTACAGCTACCGCACCGAGGCTTTTCCTGACAAGAACTTTCCTGTGGACAGAGAAATTGGTTTTCTGGCACAGCAGGTGGACAAAGTGCTCCCACAGGTGGTCTCGGAGGACAGAGAGGGCTTCAAGTACGTCGCGTATGCGCGGATCGTGCCCGTAGTGGTCGAAGCGCTCAAGGAATTGCACGCGGAGACTCGAAATCGTCAGCAGGAGGTCGACCAACTTCGAAACGAAGTGCTGGCGATGAAGGAAATGGTCGTGAGGCAGCAAATGATGTTCGAGAGTCTATTGAAGCTCCAGGAGGCATAGATAGGGAGAAAGATGAGAGAGGAGAGCAGAACACCCGGCTTTGAAGTTGTATGCATCATCCATCCATTAGCTCTTGGCGTCTTTATCATGATCTTCTTTGGCTCATCCGTATGAATGAAGATGTGTGGTGTGTACTCGGTAATTATTGCTCTTGCTGCTGGTCTTGCTGCTGCTGGTCTTGCGGTGGCGGCATCGGGTCGCCGAGGTACTGTCTCTCGGATCGGATGTAGAGCACGACGCCGAGCGCGAGCAGCAGCAGCGCGATGAGGAAGTCGTCCGACTCGAGCAGCTCGTGGACCAGTTCCCGCCAGTTGCCCAGCGCAGACTCCATGCCGCCCTGGCTCTGCGTGTTGGTGTCCGCTCCCGTGACGATGCTCGGCCACCACGCCGCGAGCAACGACTCGACGTAGCTCTTCGCGTCTTGTTCCGCTTGTACTGCTGCTGCTGATGAGGTTGAGGATGACGTGCTCAACGTAGACGAAGACGCAGTCTTTGGGGCTGGAGCTGGCGTTGCAGGAGGAGCCACTGGCGCCTCAATGTTGCCCACAAAAATGTCCCACGAGCGCTTCCAGCTCGTGAGCAGCGTGTGCACCTTGAGCTTCCAGAGCGCGAGCGTCACGGGCACGTGCGCATCGCTGTGCGCTTCCTTGGCCTTGTCGAAGAATCGCTTCGCTAAATAGAAATCCTGGTCCACGCCGATGCCGTGCTCGTACATAAACGCGAGGTTGAACATCGCCTGCGCGTTGGCGCGCTTGCTCGCGAGCGAGTAGTGCGCACTCGCGCGCGTGTAGTCGACCGCATTGCCGCCCTTTCCGTAGTAGTAAAAGTCGCCGATCTTCAAGTTCGCATCCACATTGCCCTGCAGTGCAGCGAGCTTGTAGAGCATCATGGCGGCAGCCGCAGTCTCGGGCTCGGGTGTGGTCGCAGCAGAGAACAGCGGCGTCAAGAAGCCATAATCCAGCAAATACGCAGCGTTGTGCTGCGCGACCTCGTACCCTTGCTGCGCCATCACCGCGTACTTCATGAACGACGCCTCGTAGTCCTGGTTCTTAAAGTCCTTGAACGCCTTCGAGAGCATGCGGTCCCACTCACCGCGCTCCGCCACCAACTTGAACGAGTCCACGGCGTTCTTGCACGAGCGAGTGGTGCCGATGCCATGCAGACTCATGTGCGCGAGCTTGTGGCTCGAAATCGTGTGGCCCTGGTGCGCCGCGACCTGGAAGTAGCCGTGCGCGACCTCGTACTCGGGGTCCTTGCTCACAGCGCTCGAGCTCCCCATGCCCTTCATGTGGAGCACGCCCAAATTGTAGAACGCCTCCATGCTTCCCTGTTTGGCGGCATTCTGGAACAACACGGTCGCCTGCCTCAGGTCGCGCGCAGTGCCGCGTCCTTGCAGATGCATGAACGCCAGTTCGTTCAACGCCTGCGTGTTTCCCTCGTTCGAGGCTTCCTGTAGGTACTTGAACGCCGTCTCGTTGTTCTGTTTGACGCCGATGCCGTGGCTGTAGATGTGGCCCAAGTGGTACGCGCCGCCGTTCGCACCGAGCTCGTAGGCTCTCTGGAAAAGCGCTGCCGCGCGGGGGAGATCCTGCTCCAGGCCGCGCGCGCCATAGTAGTAGAGGGTCGCGAGGTTCATCGTGGCTTCCGGGTCGCCTTTGTCCGCGGAGAACTGATAGTAGTCGACGATTGCCGCGTCGCTGGGAATGTTCTTCTTGTGCTGCGTCTCCGAGACGGTCTTGAGGCGGCGGTGCGGCAGGTCGTAGATCGCCGGCTTGCTCGCGTTCGCCTCGCGCAGCACCACGGCCTTGTTCGCCGCCACTTCGTAGTAGCGCACCGCGCTCTCGCAGTTCTTGGGGGCGCCGACGCCCATCAAGTGCTTGAAGCCGAGTGTGACCACCGCCGCCGTGTGGTCACCCAACGACGCAAAGTAGTAGTGCAGCATGGCGGCCGCCTCGTCCTTCGCGAAGCCCCAGAACCCGTAGCTGTGCGCCACGCCCACGTGGAACTGCGCGCGCGCGTCGCCCCACTTGGCCGCCTGCGCGTAGAACTGGAGCGCCAGCGTGCCGTTCACGGACGTCGCGAGCGTCGCGTTGCCGTAGAAATACGCGTCGCCGAGCTGCACGAGCGCGTCCTTCGCGTTGCTGACATCGCTCTCTTGGCCACTGGTGTGGGCAGCGAGCGCCAGCTGCGTGAGCTGTTCCACCACATCGTGATCGCTCTGGATGCGCTCCAAGTCTGCGAGGAGGTCCGCCGCGAGTCCGTCTGCATGAGACAACAACAAAAGCACCGTTAGCGATTGAGGCACGTCCACGCACACAGAGAGAGCCACGACAGAGCTCTATGAGAAGGACCTACTAGGAGAGCTGATGGTGGTGCCAGTGGTGGTCACTGCATGCAGCGCGAGCGCCGCAGCCGCAGAGACCCAGCGCCGCATGTCTGTCTTCGGAGCTTGCGCGTTCGCCTTTGTGGGCGTTTTGCTTATTATTTGCGAGCAGGACGAGCTTGATGTAAGTGTGGGAATGAATGTAGGAATGGGAGTATAACTTTGGTTACACTATTGTTGAAGAATTGTTTTGGCGGGGTATACTATTATGAAGGTCCATTTGGCGCATTTATTAATAATATTAAAATCTATTTATCAGGGATATAGGAATTAACGATAGGGTTACACTGTAATGAGACTGAAAGGAGGAGAAGCTGGGCCACGTCATCAAACCAGAATGTGATAGGAAACCCAACTTGGTCAGCCATTTTCCCGTCACAAGTTAAGAGCGAGCCATACTCTGGTGGATCGAAGATCGTATGTACGGATAGAGCTGCGTACAGTCCAAGCGAGCTTATTAGCAAGTGTGAAAGAAGCAGTGCGTTGCTTGCTTTTGCCGTGGGCAATCGATAACATAGCATGAAAGGAGAGCGAGAAGCCCTATATTAAGAAACCGTTTCGCTTGGCTTAAAATAGGGCCAAACCGTAACCTGATGACAGCTGAACATTTGGGTCAAGAAACTGAGCCAAACGCTGTTATTTGGCGTGAACATTTGGGTCAAATGACATTGGCTCAGAAAACAATAGAAAGTGCAAGCGGGAGAATGTGCAAGTTGAAACACTATTTCTATAGATTTCTTTATTTTGAGCAAGTGAAGATTCTGTTCCACTTTGTGCAAAACTTCGCTGAACTGATTTCATGAATTTGCACAATTCTGGAACATTTTACACTTGGCTTAAGTAACGAAACGATGTTTCATGTTTTGCAACGGGTTTCCTATTTAAAATCTGATACAAATATTTGTTTATTGAAAAAGGATATTTTAAACAAACTATTTCGTAAAAATGTTTCACAGGGTAAACATTTACAAATCAGGAATCGAATTGCGAGACTGAAGTGCTGTTTGAATTGCAGTGCGCACACGGGAGGAGGGCAAAACCGTCCGCCCTCACCCACTTGGGTGTCGCCGTAACGTGGGCTGAGAGAACAGCGAGCACGTGCGCACGAGCTCACATTCTCACATTCTCACATTCAAGAATCCCAACTCGCTCAGTGAGAGAACGAAAGTGTGCATGGCGAAAGGACACTGTGTGTGCCTTCTAAAGTACGAGTACCAATCAGATCTGCTAATAATGTAGCCATCTTCCTTCTATCCATCTTGATCTGGGATGCTCGCCCAACCAACCAATATACCACTAGTTCTGGTTGACCCGTTCACTCATCTCTATGAGGAATTGCCTGCCCCTCCACAGCATCAAGTTCGAAGGGTGCATGTCTGGTGGCAATGAATTCATCGTGTGGGTTCTCCTGGTTGTCCGCAATGTAACGGAGCTCTCGCGGATCCCCTGTTGTTTTGCGAGGGCTTCTTCTTCTTCTTGGGGCGCTCTGGACAACGAAGCAAGCTTTCAGAAATAGCTCCGAGAGCGAAAAAAAGACAAACGCGACGAAGCTGGCCGCCAGCATGAAAGAATAGAAACACCCTTGTCTGAGCCTTTATCAGCTTCAGTGTCTCTCTTCACTCTCACTCTCCCCTCATCATTCACGAAATCGCAGTCTCACATAAGAGCACAAGAACAACTCTCCGTGCCGCCTTCCAATCAGTCAATCAGGCAGATCGCCTGTCACGCTCAACTCACCACCCAACAGCAGAAGTAACAGCATGATGAGTCTTCGCGTGACCGCAAGTTTCCTGCTCGTCGTCGTCGTTGGCGTCGCGTCGCTTCAGGTGATCCCAGCGCTGCTCTCGCCTGAAGATTGCGCAGAGCTCATCGGGTGCCCAGCGGAGTACGAGCCTGTGTGCGGCTCCGACGGCGCCACGTACAGCAACGCGTGTCAGCTCGAGGTCGCTGCCTGCCAGACCAACGACGAAACTCTCCAGGTCGTCGAGCAGGGTGAGTGCGTCACTGAAGCGCAGACGTGCAAGGCGTCCATCGCCTAAGGAGGAGACACGCTCGCGGTCACAAGCGCGCAAGAGTCGAGTCACCTGTAATCTCGGGCTTCGATAGTTGGTGTTGTTCTAATGTTCTCATGCCGCTCTGAGTCCCAACTCCACCACCACACATCAGCTTGTGTTACCCGAATTATAACTCGAAGAAGAACAATGACTTGAATATGTGCGAATATTATGCGCTTCTAACGACGACTGAGTACCAGCCACATCAAGCGAAACGGACAGGCAAAAGTGTGAAACAGCCTTCTTTAAATATCGAGTGCGCTCGTACGTGGCGGCGTCCTTTCGACAGCTTCGGGCGCTCCCAGAACGAATTTTGTCGAGTCCGTTGTGTGGCACTCGCATTCGCTTGCAGTGGATGAGGAACCAGCGTTCCACGTAGAGCGGTTTCTTTTTAGGCGCTTCAGAACATAAGCAATCTCTCCTGGGGTCAGAGCGACCACTGGAGAGCTGCAAGATTGTTGGTTTATGTGCGCTATTGAGCTCGAGATTGTGTGCAGTTCCCAGTTCTCCTCGGACGCGACAAGCCGCGAGCATTTCCATTCTCCACCTGCGTACGCTTCCATCTCAGCGCAGCTCCATAGACGATGAAGACCCCACGCAGCTTCCAGCTCCTCGTGCTCAGCGCCCTCTCATTGCTGCTGCTCTCTCGCACAGATTCCGCGCGTGCCGATGAGAGTGCGTGCTTCGCAAACTGTGAGGAAGGCGGCATGGTCGTTTGCGGAGATGACGGGCTGCCGTACGCGAACGAGTGCCAACTGCGGTACCACAGCTGCCTGAACCCAAGGGTCCTGGGTCCGAACCCAGCTCTCCCCCTGAGGTGTTTGAACTCCCTCAGCACCTCCATGGGAGGTGGAGACACCACCCCAGGTGCAGAGGCCGAGTCCAGCGGCTCGGAGGGATCTTCCTCGTCCTCGTCCTCGTCTTCGGACGAGGACCAAGGCGGCGACTTCCCTGAACAGCCCTTCGGCGACACTCTGTCATTCGACGACCCGGACTTCGACGGCATCATCCCAGGCGAAGCGACAAACCCCCCAGCCACGGACGCAGACTCATCGTCGTCGTCGTCGTCCGACAGTGACAGTGACGACTTTGACGCGAGCCCCACGTTGCCACCCGGGGTCGTGATCGATCCCAATGCGCCTTCTGCCGCGGACTTCATCCCGGCCATCACGCTCCCAAGCGACGACGACAATAGCTCGGAAGATAGTGACAACGACTTCGAGAGCCTCGCGTTCGACGGCAGCATCTGGGTGGTGACCAACGGTGACTCGAGCTTGGGCGGCTCAAGCGACAGCTCAGCTGAATCGAGTGACTCGGGCGACAGCGACGACGATACCTCGCACTGTGAGATCATGTGCATGGACCGCTACGAGCCCGTGTGCGCGTCGAACGGCGCCACGTACAGCAACAGCTGCCAGCTCAAGGTCGCGCAGTGCGTTGACCCGTTGCTCACGTTCGTGCACCCCGGCGAGTGCCCGGCGTACCCAGTGGCGCCAGCGCCTCCAGGCGGAAGCGATGACCCGTGCGCGTACCTGTGTCCGATGTTCAGTGCACCAGTGTGCTCGGAGGACGGCCACATCTACGACAACAAATGCGTGTACGCGAGCGCGCTCTGCCGCGATGCCGCTCTGCAAGACGCGACGGCCGAGCTCTGCGAGACCGTGTGAGGCGGTACTGTGAGTAAAGCAAAGCAGCACTTCGTAAACAAACGCTGTCGTAATATGCTTGAAAACACTGTAGTGTACGAGAGCGATGCAAAAAGCAAACATCAACCAAAAAGAGACTACCCCCAAGCTCTTTATATCCCATAAATTTATGGTGATGTCGGATAAGAGAGGCGCGAGGGCCTCTAAAAAGTTCGCAGTCATGTGGAGCTTTCATTCACAGCCAATGGCTCGCTCACTCACTGTCAAAGTGCAGGTAACTAGGAACAGTTGTGACTGTTGTGTGTGTTATCAGAGCACAAACGACCAGCCGCCACACCACACCACAGGTTTCCGATCCTCATTGCGCGAAACACCCGTCGTCTGAGAAAAGCTTCACAGACGCTTCACACCATGACAGCCCCACCTCACCTGCATTCAGTCAGTTCACGTGGATCTGCCACCGCCCGTCCATCAGAGCGCGTTCGATACTGAATGATGAAGCCTACCCGGCGCTCCGAGCTGATCTTCCCATACACGCTGTTCCCATTGCTTCTTCTTTTAAGCTTGGGCATCGCACACGCGGCGGATACGGACGAGTGCTTCTACTCCGACTGCCCGATAGAACTCGACGTCGTGTGCGGTAATGACGGCAGGCCGTACCCGAATGGCTGCTACTTGGAGTACGAGAGCTGTCTGAACCCAGAGGCGTTGAGTCCGATCCCAAGCAAGTCGAGGGACTGCTTGGCGCTTGTTGGTGGCGGTGAGGGCAGAGAGGCCATCAACTTTGGCGGGCTGGACTTCGGAGGATTCCTCCCCGGAGGCATCCCAGGCGGAGTGATGAATCCCAGTTTCGGTGGCGGCGAGGAAAAGGAGATGGTGGAGTCGTCTAGCAGTAGCTCTTCTACTGCTGGAGGGGATAGTGGTGACGGTGAAGGTGATGACGGCGTCGACAATAATACAAACTTTGAATCAAGCAACTCCACAGCAGCCTCATCTAGTGAGTGCGACACGCGACATCGCCTCTGGGGGGTAGTGCTTGGGATGGATATTGCTGATCGCCTAAGCGTTCCTCAATACACCTCATTATCATTAGTGAGAGCGACGGTGATGAGAAGCAGCGAGACAACGGAAGCAGCGGCTCGAACGGCGGCAACGCCGACGATTCACACGATCTCGACGATTTCGTGGTTGAGATGATGTAGAAGAATAGAGACCGCACGGATGACTAACTGCGCACAAATGGAACTCTGTTGTCCATTGGTGTGACGATCGAAATGCTTGCACTATTCCCACTGCTGACTACTTAACTAGTCTTTTGGATGCAAGACGGCATGACTGGGCACGGGGCGTTAATGCACGCCACCTCCCGCGCGACGCAGATCTCGTTGCTTTCGCAATAGGAGGAGTCGCAGAGCTCCGCGCAGAAATGCAGCGGCGTGAGACCGTCCCCTCCACCGGGTTGCGTGAAGCAGCGCTCCTCCTTCCTGCAGAATACCTCGCCGTTGCAGAACGCGCGGTCGTTCGGGCACACCTTCTTCGTGAGCAGCTTGAGCGTCTTGCCGCCCCTACAGTTGGCCACCTTGAACTCGCACTTGTTGCCGAATGTGAGCGCCTGGACGCCGTCGGTGCCGCACACGGGGCTGTAGATCTCCGCACATGTGCTGGGGCACTCAGCACCGGGCTCGAAAGGTTGTTCATCGAGTTTCCGAAGAAGGGCTCCACTGCCAAGTGCGCAAGGGAACAGCTGGGTACTGAGCACTGCGAGCAGTGAGAGAACGGCAAGCGCTCCCATGATCCTGTGGCCTTGTGCTGGACTCGGACCTGGAGTCTGGATACTGGAGAGCGAGCAAGAGAGTTGAGGAATGGAATTCTATTTCTGGCTCAGAGCGTCAATGGAAAAGTAGGAGAATGGGATGGAGAGGAGCTGGTCGATCCCAGGTGCAAGAGGCAAATAAGTGAAACTTCAACATGTGTGTTACATATCAATTTATACAGGTCTTTAACACGCTAAAATGTAGGGGATCCATTTTGAGCCCACTGTAACATATGAATTTCTACAGTTCTTGGAGCGAAGGTCTCAGTTGAAAGGATTGGGATGGTGCAGTCTTCGTGAAAACCTAGGATTACTTGCACTGTATAACTGGCTAGCAGGTACCCCATTATGTAGAACAAGCGGTGCATTTATCTTACGATGCATGAGGCCCAGTCGGGCTAAGCCAGGTAAGCTCTCGTTTACACAGCGACGCAGCTCGGCTGCTCAAGACATGGTGCTTTTTTGCACACGACCTGGTGGAGGACGCAGACCTCGTGCCTCTTGCAGTTCTTGACGTTGGACGCACCGCACAGCTCTGCGCAGTACTCTCGACCTTTCTGGCCCTTGTCGGCAATGCACTTCTCCTGCGGTTTGCATTTCGTACCACCGCACTTGGCTCCACCGCTTGGCTTGGGGCACGCGCACTTTGCGACCACTTTCAAGGACTCACCGACGCGGCAGTTGGCTTCAGCAAACGTACACACGTTGCCGTACGTGACGCCGTCCGAGCCGCAAACAGGCTCGTACTCTCTCGTGCAGAACTTGGCGCACTTGTCGACGATCGCTGGGCATTTGCCGACCGAGGCGAGTTTCAGCTTTGGGTTTCCGCACTTGGCTGCCAGCAGAACGCACTCGTTCGTGTACGTGATCCCATCGCTCCCACAGACAAAGTCCTTGGTGGACGAGCACTTGATCGCGCAGTAGTCCACTTGCGTTTGCTCTTCTTGTTGTTGTTGCTCGTCTTTGCTGGCGCTGTCTTGCGTGAGAACTGGTGCAACCTCGAACGCCTGGACTTGCTGGGCATTGGCTTCGTCATTGGCCACTTCGACGACCACAGCTGCTGGCGTCGGGGCTTTCGTCACAGGCAGCTTGGTCATAGGTACCGTGGTCCCAGGCGCATGCGTATTGTCGTCGTCATCATCGCCGTCGCCATCGCTCACACACTTCTCCAAGTAGGCGACCCCGAGGGTCTTGTTCTTGCAGGACGCGACGAGGTAGAGGCAGAAGCTGTCGTACGTGACGTCGTCAGTACCGCACAACCGTGAAACGGGGTCCTTGCACTCCTTGTCGCAGCGAGACGACACACGGTTCACCGCGCCCGGTCGCGTCGGATGCTCCGTAGCAGCGGTGGTACCTGGACTGGGGGCGAGAGTCCACACGGCGACAGCGACGAACACAGCAGCACCAGTGAAGGACGATGAGCGCATGGCTGGGGACTTGCAGTTCCAAGGCGTGAGTGTGGGAATGAAGAGTCAAGAAAGAAAGCCTGGAGATTCTTGATGCCGCCGAAATCTCCGCGAAAGAGCGGCGACTCCTGGGATGTGGGGGCCTGGATGGGGGGAGGGGGCCGCTCAGCTTCAACTGGCAAATCATATTATGCGCGACTGTGCATGAAAGAGACAACACTCCCTTCGCTGGCAGCAATCTCTATTGAATTATATACATCCTTCGCGAGGGTGAATAGACCCAGCCAACATGGTGGGGATAGCAGTGAAAACAAGTAGGCATTGTATCACAGCTCCACCTCGTTACATCACTTCAAGCGAGGTACACACATCCCCGAGGGCTTCAAGAGTAGACACACTTCGTTCTTTCGGCAGTTTTTCGTCGTTGCACCGCACATGGTGACACATTCGTAGCGCTGTTCGGGGCGATGCAGCACGCACGCCTCGGTCTCCCCGCAGTACTCGCTGCCGCACTGGGGTGGGCACTTCTTCTGGACAAGCGGGCGGTTCTCCATGCTGGCAAGGCAATTCACCCTGTTAAACTCGCACTTGTTGGGGTATGGAACATACTTCCCGTCCTCCACGTCGTAGCTGCACACGGGGTCGAACTCGTCCATGCAGAAGAACGCGCACGGGCATTCACCGCGAGACTTGACTTTGATCGTCGGGTTCCAGCACATCGTCACGTTCAGCTCACACTCATTGGGGTACGTGTTGCCGTCATCGCCGCAGACAGGGTCCCCCACTGGCGCGTCTCCGCAAGAAAGGTTGCAGTAGTCGATCTCTTTTGCAGTCGCAGTTGCTGGGAGATTTGCGAGGAGACCTGCTGTGAGCAGGAAGAACGTGATCACGGCTCGGGGGTTCATCGTTTGCTTGGTGAGCGTGTCGCTGCACTGGCTGGCTTGAGGGCGAGAAGCGAAATGGTGAGGTGGGAGGCGAGCACAAGCCCAGACTTTCAGTCACACTTTCCAGAACTCTGAGATAAATGTGGTAATAATGAACATGCAGTCGTGAGTTTTTTTAAGAGTGAGCAATGAAGGGTCACTGTCTCCTGTGGTACACACGACGAACCGGGATGTCCTGGACATTGCCGCACATCATAATAAATCCACAAAACACACAATATATACACAATCACTTATCTATTACGTTATTAATGAGACGCGCTGTCTGAGAGAAGTTTCGACGAGCAAACGGAGCGTCTGCGGTGACTCGTACAGCCACGCCACGTGCCTTCGCTTCAACCAATGCGTCGACCAGCTAATAGCAACAAAAGGTAGTTCATGTGCGTGACTCCGTTGCCAGCAGTGAGCTGAGCGTCAACACACAAACGGATACCACACATTGCATACTTTCACGACGGCAGCCAGCGCCTGGGTTCATTTACTTGCCTGGCGCTTTTGACGCGGAACACGCGGTGCTGAAATGTCCATCACGTTCACGTTCTGCAGCTTTGGGTGCGTCTCTCGGAACTGGACGCTCGCACCGGCCACTTCGTCGCCACTGAGGCCAATGTGGAGGCTTCACTGTCGTCACCCTCTTCCTTATCTCTTGGTCGTAGTG
>JAASGK010000702.1:0-17821 GCA_023334195.1 Globisporangium emineosum
GCTGTTTATAGGGAAGGATCTTTGTGGATAGTCAGACAAGAATCCAGCAAAGAATCCAGTAGGCTTAGAGGTAGCAGGCAGGACACATGCATGCGAACTAAGGCCCTCATTCAATCAATCACTTTGGATTTTGCATCCAACAACTCAAGTGTCTGCTCAACAGTGAGACGTTGGAGAATACTTTTCTTTCGTTCCAACAGCCCATGCTCACTCTGTTAAAATCCCCCCAATTGTTATTGATCTTAATATTGAGCTCTATGACGAGATTATGCTCCGTGGCAATAGCAACATATGTTTTTGATTGGTTAAAATACGATTTCATGTTGCCAATAGAATATGTTTGGTTCCGAATTTTGGTAGTTTCGGAACAGTTGGAACTCGCCAACCTTCCAATCTTTCTGGAGCAGAGGAGACACAGAAACAGACGAGACCAAATGCCCACACATTACGCAATGCCAACCCAGAGCAACTCTCAAACCAGTTTTGTTTTCTGTCAAAATGTTAGTCAATGAGAATCGAGTGTTGATGCACTAGTGCAGTATACTTGGCAATTCAAGACATATGATTGGCTGATAAAATATATTGTTAGAGGTTGGCAGTGCGCGAGGTCGTTTGAAGAAGAGTGGGACAATTTCTCTCAACTACATACCACTGCACTTGTTAGCTGGTGTGGTGCTAGTCTTTCTGCGTCGTCGTTGTTTGTATCAAATTTGCTCCAAACATGAACAGGAGCGGACTCGATCAAGATCCCATCCTTGTATTGTAAACCAGGGTATCAGGTTTCACAGGTTCAATTATACCGGTATTGTTGCTTTGAGATACCGGTATATAATCATGTATAGTGTGAACCACACTATCCATCAGGGAAGGAAGGTGCGGTTTTAACAGAGATGTACACAATTGCGCGCCAAAATTCTCTTAAAGTCGGATGTTCCAGCCGTGAAAAGATAGCATTCTCAAAAAGGTCGCAAAGCACTTGTTTGGCTTTGAATCACCGAATCAAAGCGCACGTTCAATTGCTCGATAGAAAAAAATGCTATGGTGGTCACGTCCGCTGATTCAGTGTTCCGTGACTTACTGCGCTGCTTCTCTGAGAATCAGTTCACGTTCCTGATTGACGTTTGCGTTCCCCTCTCTTAAATACTTTCACGACCTGCAGTTTGTTCGTCTAAACACGTTTTTACAACTTTTCATACATTTTCAAGTCAAATTTGCAATAGCGCCTTTTTTGCTCGATACGCATTTAAGAGATGGCATAGCATTTGCCCTTCCTCGAGTCGTATTTAAGAGACTCACGAAAATTGTTCACCCGCCCCTGCGCGCGCAAAAGCAAAAGCTGACAGTCAGTGAGGAAAGAAAGCATTCCACCAGAGCACCCAGAACGAAAACACTGAGCAGCATGAGCTACGGAGAAGGTGGCACCGCGCCACGCGTGAACAAGAAGACGCTCAGCGCCTACATCGGCCGCACGGTCGCGCTCGTCGGCTCCGTCGAGAGCCACATGCCCACGGCGGTCGTCCTGCGCTCGTCTGTACGTGCGCCTTGTGTGGGAAAGAGGTGTACAATATGCAGGAGTCATGCTTATGCTTGTTGTGCTATTATGGTTACGTACATGTGTGCTTGCAGGATGGCGGCATTGTGAACGTGAACCCAGCGCCAGGCAGCGACTACAACAGGTCCGTAATTCGTCGCTTGTGTAGATATAGATGACGAAGAGAGGGAGAGACAGCGGTGAGCTTACGCATGCATGTGGAATGTTGTGTCTTTCTGCTTCGTGTGTGATTGCTCTACGCCCGCAGCAAGTACGTGGAAGTGATCGGCCGCGTCGTGGACAGCGAGACGATCCAAGAGTTCAAGGTGACGCTCTTCGGCGAGGACTTTGACCTCGAGACGTACGATCAGTTCGTGCAGTTGGCGCAGACCAAGTACAAGGGGCTGTTCGATTAGAGCCAAGCAAGCAGCGAATGCGAGGAGTTGACGACGCGGCGGACGTGTGCTGTGTAACTTATATTAGCAAGAAGGTAACCAAGAGAGACGGGATAAAGGAAATAGCATTTACAACCCACTCGCATCTCCTCCCATCGCCGCCTCTGCTTCATTTGGCGCCAGCAAAGCGACTGGCTCAGCTACTATGGAATCAGCAGCAGGCGGCAGCTCAGTGTGCAGAAATCCTTCCGACAGCGGACGTGGCACGCGCGGCGCTTGGACGCCGTTCACCGGCTTCTGCACCGTGAACGTGTGGCCGAAGGGTGTGTAAATGGCTTTGTACAGGTGGAAGTGGCGAAAGTACGTGTGCGTGACGAAATCCACGATGGCAGCGACCTCCAGCGGACTGTAAATGCCGACGCTGTCTCCGTATTCATCCACGCGCGTGTTGTTGATACACATTGTCAAACATAGTCAGGACAACATGGCATACACTCTGAGCTGATGCCACAAGCCTCGTACCTCTTTGGAGACCGATCCACGCTGTGGGTGAGCAGCAAGGTCTGGAAGAACGAGAAGCTACTCTTCAGATCCGTCGTGTTGGCCACCAAAAAGTCTCTCTCCATGAGCGTCTGGCACATGCCCAAGAGTACCGACGTCTGGCGGAGACTGAAGTTCTGCTGCCTGCAGAACGTACAGAGAGTCAAGGAAGGCAGTGTAGTATATCCTACTCGCAGATACACATGCATCATCTAAGCAGGGATGCGTGGGTGGGGTGGATATGAGTAGTTGTACACGTGGAAGTTGAGCAGGAACGCCTTCTTCTCATCCGCTGGGTCCAGCTTCAGGATCGCCGCCAGGTCGCTGCGCAATCAATCGTTTCACACCATATACACAATGGACACAGTCCGCGTGAGCTACAGGCGGTGTTCGCTAATGCAGTATGCGTATCCACTGACAGACAGAGAGAGAGAGAGAGAGCACCCCACCGCTTGCACTCGTCCAGCGTGTGGCGGTCTGAGAGCTGCTCCAGCTCGCTCTCGGTCGCGTGCTTCCACACGATCGCGTCGGTCTACGCATGGTCCACGAGTCATTCAGTGGTGCCAGAACAAGAGGGTTCATGCGTGTGCTGCTTTGCATCAGACACACGACCAATGGCTCTTGCAGCAGGCGCATACAGACAGATAGACACATGCGCACCATTCTGCCACGAGCAGCTATTCACGTCTCTTCAACTGGCAAAGTGTCGATGATGGATGCACAGAGCGTCACATGGGTCGGGTCTCGCATCTCTTCGGGTCAGCCCGCTCCATGCTCAAATACACTGCACACAGTGTTAATTTAGTCCACCTCATCACAGCAAAGTTCATTTCGAAGAGCATTTTGAGCAAAAAATACCAAGTACTTTGATCATATACACTGTGTTTATCCAATTCCTATTCGGGTCACATTTTTCTGGACCCGACCCACTCACCCATCATCCCTCGAAACCCGTGCTGAGTGGTGCTTGGTGTGGCTGTGGAGCAGCTCACTCACTCACTCGCACCATCGCCCTGAGAAACCTCGTGACGCAGAAGCGGAAGCGCGCGTGACGAAGCACTCAACTCGCTCGCGTATCCCCCTCTTCTTCTCTCTCTCTCTCTTCCTATCATCATGCACCGCGCTGCCTCCGCGCCGATCCGCACGCTGCTCTGGCGCCGCCAAGCCGCCTCACTGCTGCTGAGCGACTCGCGCGCCGCGCTGCTGAGCCGCTCGGCCCAGCTACTCTCGTCGTCGTCGCGTGGCTTCGCGTCGCTGCCGGAGGGCGTCGAGGAGCTCACGATGCCCGCGCTGTCGCCGACGATGACGGTCGGCAACATCTCGGCGTGGCTCAAGAAGGAAGGCGAACAGCTCCAGGCGGGCGACGTGCTCTGCCAGATCGAGACCGACAAGGCGGTCGTCGACTACGAGATGCAGGACGAAGCCGTCTTGGCAGCCATTGTGCTCGCGGAAGGCACCCCCGACATCCCAGTGGGCGGTGTGTTGGCGTACACGGTCGAAGACATGGCGACGTACGAGAGCCTGCTCTCCAGCGGCGCGTTGAAGGCGCTCAAGGACGCTCCACCTGCCGCCGCCGCTGGAGCTGCTGCTCCTGTGGTTGAGGCTGCTGCTCCTACTCCTGACGCCCAGGCCGGTCGCCAGCCTCTGATCAAGTTCTTGGGCAAGCGCTCGCTGCTTCCAGATACTCAGCACGCTGCTGCGACAACTTCTGCGCCAGTTGCTGCTGCTGCTACCCCAGTTGCCGCGCCAGCGGCTGCATCTGTCGCTGCGCCTATGGCTGAAAGCGGTGATGACTTCACGGACATTGCGCTCTCGAACATGCGTAAGATCATCGCAAAGCGCCTCACGGCGTCCAAGGTGTCGGTGCCGCACCACTACGCGAGTATCGACTGCGAAATCGACAACATCATGAAGCTGCGCCAGAAGCTCAAGTCGGCGCACAGTGTGAAGGTGTCGCTGAACGACTTCATCATCAAGGCCGTGGCGCTCGCGCTGCGCGACGTGCCGGAGGCGAACTGCTACTTTGACGTGGCGACCAAGGGCGTGCAGCCGAATAAGTCGGTGGACATCTCGGTTGCGGTGGCCACCGCTGCGGGCCTGATCACGCCGATCGTGCCAAAGGTGGACACGATCGGCCTCAGCGGAGTGAACAGTATATTTATGGAGCTGGTCTCTCGCGCGCGCCAGAACAAGCTCAAGCCAGAGGAGTTCCAGGGCGGCTCGTTCACGATCTCGAACCTCGGCGGCTTCGGCATCGACAACTTCACGGCCGTGATCAACCCGCCGCAGGCGTGCATCATGGCGGTCGGCCGCGGCCGCAAGGAGGTGCTGCCTCCGCTCGCGATCGTCGAGGGCGTCGACCCGGAGCCGCGCGTGGCCACGCTCATGAACGTGACGCTGTCGTCGGACCGCCGGGTCGTGGACGACGTCATCTCGGGCCAGTTCCTCCAGGTGTTCAAGAGCTACATGGAGAACCCGGAGCTCATGGTGTTGTAGATTCGCTGCGCTCCATCCCTCCATCCATCACGCGACTAAGTCGACAACAAAATAGCCAGTAAGTCGACTTACACCAGACCAAAAAAAGCGTCGTCATTTTAAAGAGACCTCCACCAATGTAACCCGTTTGCTTTCCCCGAAAAGACGCGTCTCCTCTGCAGCAGATCTCTCTCTATCTATGTGTGTGTGTGCCCAGCCCAGAGACGAGCAGTTTCGTAATCCCCCAACAAGAGACACCCCAGTCAAGCCAACAAGAATGAGCGAGCTCCAGCTGATCGTCGAGCAGCTCAACAAGGAACCGTTCCGCCTGGGGCTGACGCTCGTGGCGTTCGACGAGAAGAGCAACTTCGAGCTGCTGCAGATCCTCAATGAGGTGTTCACGGAGATCGACGCCAAGCACAATGTGGACCTGCGCAATGAAGCCGACGAGCAGCGCGCGTACCGGTACCTGGAGTTCCTGCAGCTGCTCAAGTTCCCGCTGCCGCGCGACGTCGAGAGCTTCCGCGAGGCGCTCATCCACGGCGACCGCCAGGTGCTCTACCCGATCCTACACTGGGCGCTCAAGGGCCTGGCGGCCCACAAGAAGCGGGCGTACCTGGGGCGGTTCCTCGCGCCGCTGAACGTGCCACAGGAGTATTTCGGCAACGAGAGTGAGTACATTTGCTGTGCAGCATGAGCCATTTGACCAGTACCTTACCTTGCCGTGTGCTTCCCTCGTTCGTACGTAGCGCTCAATGGCATGTACGAGCACTACAAACAGCTGCAGGAACAGTTCAAGGCCGTGCACAAGGAGGTGGACCAGCTGCGCGCGTCCAAGACGCGTCCGGGCGAGTTGCGTAAGGAGATCACGCAGCTGGAGGAGGAGGCGCAGCAGCTGCAGGAGAAGATCACCAACCTCAAGAAGAAGACGGCGAGCGAGAGCGGCTTTAAGGACATCCTGGAGGCCACGAGCGCGCTGCGCAAGGAGCAAGAGGAGCAAGCCAAGCTCGCGGAGCGTAAGCGCGACCAAATGATGTCGCTCACGCTGGTGGAGAAGCGGGCGCGCGAGTGCGAGCAGCGGCTAATGGACCTGCGCTCGTCGCTGAGCCACGACACGCCCCCCGAGCAGCTCTTTGAGCACCTGAAGAGCCAGGTGGAGCGCAACCGCGACATCCTGGTGGTCAAGTTCCCGCAGGAGTTCCGGCTGCAGCAGGAGAACCTGCAGCGGCTCGAGCGCGCGCTGAGCGAACCGTCCAAGAGCGAGGCCGACATCGCGGACATGGAGGACGAGATCGCGAGCCTCAAGAGCTCGATCCAGCACTTCCAAGTGCAGATCGCCGAGGCGCAGAAGAACGCCGGCGGCGACGACAAGCTCGGCATCTACCGCCAGCACGCGAGCGTGCAGGTGAAGAAGCTCGCGGCGAAGGAGGACGAGCTGGACGCGCTGCGCACGGAGAAGGCCAAGATGGCCAAGCAGATCGAGGAGCTCGAGGCCAAGATGTCGGAGCTCTCGGGCGGCGCCAAGTTCATGAGCCGCGACGAGTTCAAGCAGTACGCCAACTCGCTGCGCAACAAAACGAACCAGTACAAGAAGGTGAAGGTGGAGCTCGCGGAGCTCACGGCCGAGAGCGTCGTGCTGCACCGCACGGAGCAGCTGCTGAAGAGCAAGGACGCGGACCTGGACGGCTTCCTCAAGGACATGGAGGCGAAGAAGGGCGTGACGGGCTTCCTCGACACGCAGGAGAAGCTCGACAACATCTCGGAGATGAACGCGCAGGTGAACAAGCTCAAGGGCGAGACGCTCGAGGAGATCTCGCGCATCGTGACCGACATCAACCAGACACTCAAGGAGCGCAAGAACCAGCTCGCGCCACAGATCAAGGAGCTGCGCGCCGTGCGCCAGCGGTACCAAGAGATGGAGCAGAGCTACCTGGAGAAGAAGGCGCAGTACGACAACACGGCCGTGGGGCTCGAGACCGAGCGCATCAAGCTCGAGCAGGAGTGCAATGCGTTCCAGGAGGACTGCCTGCGCGAGGAGAGCCAGTACCACCTGCTGCACTGCCTGCTGCAGATCGAACAGGGCAAAGTGGACAGGATCGAGCAGGAGATGGCGTTCGAGAAGGGCGACGGCCGCCTGCTGCGCGACATCAAGTCGTTCCAGGAGCTCTACAAGCACAAGGTGGCGCAGCAGGAGAGCCTCACCAAGGAGCTGCGCAAGCAGCAGAAGACGCTCAAGAGCAACACGGCCGACCACCACGCGCAGCGCGAGCAGTTCGAGGGACTCTTCAAGCTGCTCAGCTGCAAGGTCAAGCTCGCCGGTCGGGCTGGGGCCGAGGCGGCGGCGATGGCCAAGGGCGGCGAGCTCTTCGATGGCCACGCGGACATTGCGCAGTTTGAGAACGTCGGCGGCGCGAATGTCATGACGCTCGACGCGTAAAGAGAAGAGAAAGAGCACGAGTTTTCTGTTGATCCATCATATTCATGCAGCTTTCGTCGTTTTCCTAATCCAGCAGTGCAATAATCATAATAAGAAAGGAATCGAGCAACGCTAGACCACCAAAGAGTCCTGCTCGTCTTCTTCGAACACCAGCTGCTCGAGCATCGCTCGCTGCTTCTCAAAGCGCCGCGTGAGCTCCTCTTGATCGCGCGCGTACTGCTCGTGCAGCTCTTGGAGCCGCTGTTTGGCGCTCTTCGTCATCACTGGCTCCGAGTCGCTCGCAGCAGCACCACCAAACTCCACAGGTCGGATCGTCGACGCTTTCTTGAGCGAGTCGCCTTCTCCACGGCTCTGGCGAAAGTACTTCATGAACGACGGCTCCTCGGCGTCGTTCTCTTTCAAGCTGGCGTCGTCGTCAGCATCACTACTGCCACCACCACCACCGAGAGACTTGAGTGTGTCGCTCTTCTCCGGAGAGCCGAACGAGACCATCGTGGCCGACGCGTCACTTCCCCTCAGCGGTGCCGGCGGCGGAAGCGGCATCTTGTTGGAGCTCGTGGGCACCATCGTGCCGTACAAGTCGCTCGTGTCGCGTCGCTCGTAGTAGTAGCTGCTGCTCTCTGACCCAGACTCTTTGCTCTTGTTGCCACTGCCCCCAGCGCCGCAGAACACCATCGTGCCGCAGTTGGAGCTGTTGACAGAGTCGTCATCGTCGTCATTCTGGAGAAAGTGCGCTGTTGAGGATGGTCGTGAGGAAGACGACGACGAAGACATCGAGTGGCTGCGCACCATGCTCCCGTTGTTCCGGAGCATCGTGCTCACATCCGCGATCGAGAGCGAGCCGTCGAGTCGCCCCGTTGCCGCGCTCCGGTACTCGTACTCGTCCTGAAGGTTCACTTCGCGCGCTTCCGCCACGAGCTCCAGGCTCTGGTCCACGAGCTCCTGGAGGATCGCGAGTCCGCTGTGGACTCCGGAGCTTCCCTCGGAGGTGTTTTGCGCCAATTTGTCGACTTCTTTCTTGATAAACGGGTGGTTCAGAAGCTCCGCAGCCGAGGGGCGTTGCTGTAGGTCCTTCTGCAGACACGTCGCGATGAAGTCGTTGAACAGCGGCGAAAAATGTTCGGGCTGCTTGAGCGTGGGCGGCGGGCGGTTCGGGATCATGAAGATCGCGCGCATCGGGTGCATCTGCGAGAGCGGCGGCTCGCCCTCGGCCATCTCGATCGCCGTGATGCCGAGCGACCAGATGTCCGCCTTGCCGTCGTACTGCGACTCCTGGATGACCTCCGGCGCCATCCAGAACGGCGTGCCGATCACGGTCTTGCGCTTGTTGATCGTGTTGGTCAGCTGCGCCGAGACGCCAAAGTCCGCGAGCTTGGCCGTGCCGTTGGACGCGAGTAGGATGTTGCCAGCCTTGATGTCGCGATGGATGTTGCGGTTCGCGTGCAGGTACTCGAGCCCCTTGGCGACGCTGGCGCAGATCGCGGCGATCTCGCGCTCGCCCAGGCAGCGGCGGCGCAGCGTGATCAAGTCCGAGATGGAACCCGCGGCGCAGTACTCCATGGAGATCCAGATCTGGCCGTCGTACAGAAAGCTGCCGTAGTACTGCACCACGAACGGACTCGTGCAGTTCTCCAAGATCTTGATCTCCTTGGTGAGTTCGTAGAAGTCCTTCTCGTCATTCTCCATGGAGACGATCTTGAGCGCCACGACATCGGCGCTGTCTTTCGCCACCGCCTTGTACACCTTGCCGTAGGACCTGCCAAGGGATACACGACACGCAGTCATTAGCATTAGGAAAGAAAGACTCGAGTCTCGTGCGAAAGGTAAGTTTACAGACACGTACCCTTCGCCCAGACGCTCCAGGACTTCAAACACGTCTTCCGGGTTCTCGTTGCGCTGGATTGAGCTCATGCTTCCTTCCGTCGTTGACTGACTGTGATTTTTCCTTCTTTCTTTGCTCTCGAGGCCTGCACCGGAATGGCTGATTGAGCTCTGGAGAACTACCTGTCTGTCCTGAAGGATGAGAGAGAATGCGCGTTGGGATAAGAACTGCCATGGGCATCCGCGCGAAAATTTTGAAGCACAGGAATAGACCTCGGCTCTCTCACACTTGCGCTTGCTATTTCCAGCAATGGCCTCAAGCTGAGGGTGAGCAGCCAAGAGCAACGCGAATACGCAGGCAGGCATTCAATCGGAAAAGCAAAACAATCATCTTTCGGTTGATCTGTATTGTACAAGACACGAGAGCGGGTCGGTCACAACAACAAATTGGGGTTCAAACAAGAGCAAGTAGCACACACCCAAATCCACCTTTTCTTCTTCATCACTCTCTCTCGCGGCTTCTTTCTCTAGATCTCCCTCTACGCATGGGAGCGAGAACATCATAAACAAACGCAAACTCTTCTTCTTCTCCTTTATCTCGTGGCTTTCACACTCAAATCCTGGGCTTATGACGCGCTGATGCCCTCCCTGGGTGAACACAATACAGAACCCGAGTCAGTACAATTTCAACACCCACGTCAAACCAATTTCCACACAACACAAAGTACTCACTTTCGGAATGCCTCAGCGATGCGGTACGAGTCAAACGTGCAGTGGATGCTCACGATACTGCCGCCACTCATACTTAGAATGTCGCACGACTCCTCCGTCACGGTCTGGCTGTTGCGCAGGATGCGGAACGTCGTGGACGTCATCACCACCGCGGTCTCTTCGTCTTCGTCCACCACGATGCGCAGCACGCGGCCGCTGCTGCGTTCGACCGTCTCGTCGCGGATCTTCCAGTAGTCGCAGAGTCGCTTGTAACCGTGGAACTCGCCCCAGTACGGCACACAGTCCGGCAGGTTCGAGCTCAGCACGCACGACTCGGCCACCGGGTCGATCTTCTCCTCCATCCAGAACGACGCCGGCGCGTCCAGCGGCGTCGAGAACTTGAGGTTCGGGCCGAACAGGTTCTTGTAGAACTCCATCACGAGCTCCTTCATCTCCGACTTGTTCCACTTCTGCGCGCTCACGCTGCCGCTGTTGTAGAGCGAGGATCTGTTGCTGCCGCTGCTATTGGAGTGCACGTCCTCGGCGAGCAGTGAAGCGCGCTTGTTGCTCGACGGCTGCGGGTTTGACGCGTTCACGCACACCAGAATCTCCGTGAGCCACACGAGTCGCGTGTCGATCGAGTCCACGAGCACCATGAACGCGCCGTGGCCCTGTGTGTTGATCTGGAAGCCATAGACGCTGTGGTGACCGCTCGCGTGCACCGGAATTCCCTCTGAGACGCTCAGCGGTCGCGCCGTGCCGCGTACGTACGTTCGGTCCTTCGCGTGCGCTTCGCTGATGTAGTAGCTCAGTGAGCCTTCGAGGCGATTCAGCACAAAGTAGTAGCGCTCCCAGACGTGGCGCTGGCCCGTCTCCGGGAGCTTGTTCTTGTACATGTACCCGGACGTGATCACATTCATCATCCCGCTACTCTTGTCCGACGAGTGATGGGATGCCGACACAGGCACATCTGAGACGAGGACGCCGGCGTCGTGGTGCACGAGCTTCGTCACGTCTTCACCGCGCGACGTGTCGACAACGAGGACATCGGTCTGGCGCGGCGCCATGGGCTGGTTCGCGAACGGCTCGTTACTCAGCGCCAACAGCTTCTTCTCGGCCTTGTCACTGTGGTGGTTCGCGACCCACGAATTGCGCAGCTTCTTGAACACGTTGTTCCACGCAAACGAGCCGCGCTGGTGTGACTGGTTACCCTGCTGAGACGATGAGTTGTCCTGGCCGTTCTGCTCTTGCGGAGATGGCGTCTTCTCGGGAATCTTGATCACAGACCCCAGACGCATCGGGCTCTTGAATACGGGCGACTGCAGCACCTGCTTGAAGTAGTGCGACTTGCGAGGCGCTTCCTTCTCGGAATCCTTGGAGGGGGACGACGATTTCTCCGAGTGGTTCGATTCTCTTCCAGACGACGAGCGACCGCTAACGTTGCTGTTTCTGTTGTTGTTGCTGGACTCGGCGGCATCTAGCGAAGCCATTGTTGGGCTCTCGATCTTTTCAGGCTCGCTGGTCGTAGGGCTCTTCTGCTTGCTGTCGTCCACAACAACGCTGACGTGTTCTTCTTCAGCTGGGTCAGCGACAATAGGAGCTTGCTCAGAGACAACAGCAGCACTGGCAGCAACGGCAGTAACAGTGGTCGGAGGTCCCGCTGCGGCGGCTGCTGGCTCCTCCTTCTCCTTGATCGAGCTTCTTCGATTTCCGTTAACGCCTTCGTCAGACGCGCACTTCACGTCCGAGCCGCGCTTGGCATCGCTCCTGCTGCTCGATCGGCGGCCCGTAAGCTTCGCCCACGCCGAGTTGCGCTTGCAGTGGAAGAGCACTTGCGCGTTGTTCTGTGACGGACTGTTGGACGCAAATACTTCGTCGATCACGTCGTGAATGATCGCCGAGTAAATGCGCAGCGTCGGGATCTCGATCTTGGCCTTGAGGATCAGATCGATGATCGTGTCGCAGAGGTCGTCCTCGACTTCGACGCCAAACAAATCCTTGGTCAGCGGACAGTTCTTGGCGCGCGTGCCGTCCGCATCGCGCAGGATGAACGAGATCGCAGGTACCACATGGATCAGCAGCATGTCGAACTTTGAGCGCTTCTCCAATATCCGAAAGTAGATCGCGATCAGGTTGCTCTCGTGGAGCTGCTCGTTCACGTCTTCGTCGTTGAGCGCAACCAGCGCGTGCAGGTACTTGGCGAGCGAGATCTCGATCGATGGCACGAGTCCCTTGTCAAAGTTTGCCACAAAGTTGTCTGCAGTGCTGCGTGCAATGCGCAGCACACTCGACCAGAGCGCGTTGCCGTGCGCCAGCGACGAGAGGTTGTACATCGACGTCTCGGTCGCGGATTCGCGTGGGGAGTTCGCAAACTGGTCGGCTGACCAGCTGCTGCTGCCATAGCCGAACGAGCCTCTCGCTTTTTGCGCGTCGTCATTCTGGTTGCTGCCGCTCTCGCCGTCAAAGCCAATGCTACCGTCGCTGTAGTACTTTGCGCATAGCAGCAGCAGCTCCGTCGCCATGTGAATATTTAACGCTAGAAATGAACATTGAAACAACAAGTTGTCAAGAGTCAGTACCAAACAATCAAGACAAAGACCCCACACAAAAATGAAAGAAGGAAATAACTCACAGCTTGAGGCTTCGCCGATCTTGTTCTCGCGCAGGATAACGAGCTCCTTGTGCGCGTTCTGGAAGAGCTCTTCAATGATCTCCGGGTGCTTGCCGAGCTCTTCGAGCAGCATGTACTGCAGGAAGTTGTGGTACCCGTGGGTCATGGACTCAAAGCCGCGAATCGTGCCAAACTGGTCGCGCACAAAGTACTTGGACAGGTACACGCCGCCTTCGCGGCGACAGAACGAGCCGAGGCGATCGGCTTGGTTCGCCTGCAGCATGTCGACGATCAAATGCGATGTGTTCTCCACGAGCAGCGGGTTCTGCGGCTTTGCGAGCTCCAGACGCGTGGCTTCGGCGAGCAGCGGCGCAACGATCTCCATCGCGTCGTTGCGGCCCGTGATCGGGTGCACGCTCTCGTAGGACTGCAGGATCAACGTCAGCATGTACTTGATCGTGTTCGAGTAGAGATGCGGCACAACCGTCGGCAGGAAGCGGCGCAGCACGTTCGTCACGTAGCCTTCCTCGAGGCAAAAGCCGTCGTGGAGACGCACGAGCGCCTTGCTGAAGAAGAGCAGCTGCATCTCGTCGAGCGGCTGCGGGTTGTCGAAGATTGAGTAGAGCTGCTCCCATTTCGCAATGTCCTCTGGCTCCTGGCAGCCAAACACGGCGTTCGCGGCCGTCGAGCCCGAGGACGAGTCCGACGAGAACGACTGGTAGAGGTCTTCTTCGCCCGTGTAGAGCTTCATGATGATCTCCGAGCAGACAAAGTGCTTCTTGTAGTAGCCGTACTCCTCGTGCGGTTCGCCGCTGAGCACGGGCGGAGTGATGAACTCGGCGAGCACGGCCTTCACGGTCTGCGGCTGCATGAGCCACAGGCGGATGTCCGAGTCCGTGTCTTCGAGGATCTCGAGGATCGGGTCGATCCCCATGTCGAGAAACGCCTGGAGACTCATGTGCTTATGGTGAAGCGACGCGCCGAAGAGCGGATCGTCCAGCGACTGCAGCGAGCGGCGGCGGTACGTGTCGGCGTCGTCGAGGAACTTGGACAGGCTGCCCGAGCGTCCGCCGCGGTTCGTGATCACTTCCATCTCGTTCACCGAGTACGAGATCGTGGTCGGCACGCCGGTCGCGTGGCTCTGCTTCTCGTGCGCGCTGTTGCGCTCTGCGTAAAAGTCCTGCAGCTCGTGCTCGAGCATGTCATCTTCGTCCTCCTCGTCCTCGTCGTTCTCCTGCCGCGCGTCCGCAAAGCTTTCGTCATTGTCGTCGTCTTCACCATCGTGCACCTGGATCACGAGGTCCGAGAGGTCCAGCGGCCGATCGCTGTCGTCATTCGCAGCATCGACATGCTGCGTTTCTTCCACGGCAACCGCAGCAGAAACAACAGCAGCACTCGCGTCTTCTTCTTCCTCCGTCGCCACCGTCTCAACAGTCGTTGATTCCGCAGTCGTGGTCGTCGTAGTCTCTGTAATCACCTCGGTCGCCGCCGGAGTCTCAATGGGGGTGGTGGTGGTGGTGGTGGTAGCCACCTGCTCCTTCAAGTGCTCCACGACACTCGCCGCCGCGTCTTCTTCTTCTGTTGCCGCCTCCTTCTCGTGGTTTGCCGCAACGCCACCAACAGCGCTGTTGTTGTCGCCCACAGCATCGCCACTCGCGTCTTCCTCCTTCTTCACGTCCGCGGCACAAGCGCCACTGGTGCCCGTGGGGCTGTCGGGCTTGAGCAGCATAGACGCGGCGTCGCTCTGCTGGTTGTCCACGACGACTTCCATGGTGCTTGCTGCTGGCTCCTTCACCTGGTACTCCTACAGACAGGGAGGGGGGAACGGAGGGAGGGGGGGTCCGAAGAGCTCAAATGGCTTCCGTCCGTGCGGCGCTCGCTGGTTGTCGGGGAATTACGGCTGTCTGTCTGTCTGTCGGGCGCAACGAGCACGCACGCACCCACACGCTCGCTTGCTTGGGCCTTTTGGCTCAGAACGCTCTCTTCCTTTTTTCCTTCCTCCAGCTCTCCCGCCCCCTCGCAAAAACGATAGCGACTTTGAAAGGGAATGACAAAGTGGCTGCGCACTCCAATCTGATTGGAAGGTTTGTGCATAACCCAATCGGGTCTTCAAAAGTTTCCGCATAACCAAATCGGGTATTTCATTTTTGCATCGGAAATTCGTTCAAACCCAAGTGTCCCTTTCAAGGTTTGAACGAAAGTTCGGAACATTTTGTCAACGAGATTGGATCAAAATCATTTATTTGAACCTTGCTGCGAGGTTTTTATTCGATGTCAACAAGATTGGATCAAATAATTTATTTAAACCTTGATGCGAGGTTTTTTATTCGATTTTTGATTCGTCGGAGCGAATCAAAAATCGCAAAACAGGAGGGTTAGGGAAATCGCGTTATGGGTAGGGTAGGGGTAGGCATTCTTGACCCAGGAATATGGCTGTTCGATTGGCTTAAAATGATGAACACAGAGGTATTATTGGCTGAAAAAGGTTGGGTTCGTCCTCAACTTTTCTTCCCCAGATACTGGCTCCAAAGAAAAAATGCAGTGGACCACGCTAATGTATGTGGTTCACCGCACATGTTGTGTGGCCCACAGTGCAAGGATACATAAACGAGCCAGTTTCTCAAATGGCTTCACTCGTCGAAGAAGATGGCTGGCTGACAAGCAACCTGACAACCAGAAAGCTCCTGATGAAAAGGATCCTGTCATTCAGTTGCACATATTATGTGCTCTCTCTCTCTACCACAAGAAGGCGCTTACGGTGCCTCACCCACAGCGCATGTCAACAGAACCACTTACCTGCAGCAGCAGCGGCAGATGCGGATGTGGGGGCCGTTCTTGCCCGGCAACGAGCTCTGCGAGAAGTCGAACGCTGGGTCCTTCACTTTCTCGCCTTGGTCGAACGAGTACGTCTTTTTGCCGTTGATCCACACGCTTTTCACGAGGTCTGCGTTCAGCAACGCCTCGTGGTCTTGCGTGACGTCGCTCTGGAGAACCACAAAGTCGGCGAGGTACCCAGGCGCGAGTTGCCCCAAGCGGGTCTCCTCCATCGCGGCGTACACGCCATTCTTCGTGTAGATTTCCAACGCTTCGTCAAAAGTCAGCTTTTCATCTGGGAGGAACACGTCCTGCGGCTGACCAGGCTTGTGACGGTAGATCGCGTCGTAGATGCCCTGGAATGGGTTGCACGTCTCGATTGGGGAATCGCTCCCACCTGCGCAGACGATCCCGCTCTTGATCATCGTCTTCCAGCAGTATGAGTACGTCAGCACTTCCTCCACGAGCCTCTTGCGTGCGAACGAGGCGTCCGTAATCGTGAATGATGGCTGAATGTTGGCGATGACACCCTGGTCCTTCATCTGCACCAGCAAGTCTTCGCCGAGAATCTGGCAGTGCGTGATGATCGCGCGCTTGTCCGCAGACACATTGGCCTCCTTGAGTGCCATGAGCACCTGCTCAGCAGCACGATCGCCTTCAACACATCGCCAACCTACAGTCAGTAAGACGTATAGAAGATCGAACATCACTCTTCTCATGAATGCAACATACCGATCGCGTGGATCTCCAAGCGGAATCCCGCAGTATCTGCGTCCGAAATCTGCTTAATGAGGTTGGCATCGCTCTCCATCAGAATGCCACGGTTTTCAGTGCCGAGGTATGGCTGGCGAACCGCAGCAGTTTCCTAATAGCATCACAGAATTGTTGGGATGAGTTAAAAAATCAAGGAGGTCACATAATGGAAGGATAATCAAAGATCATAAAGTGGGAACAGCATTGCAGGTATATAACGCTTACCGCCCCGAGACTGCCGTCCGAGAACAGCTTGATGCGGTCGCAACTCAGAAGCCCGACTTTTGAGCCTGGGCGAGGCGTCGCAGATTCCTTGAGCTCCCCGATCGACGGTGTCATGTAGACTCGAAGCGGGAGTCCGCTCTGCTCCTGGATCTTCGTGTACAGCTGCCAAGCGTTGTGGTCGTTCGTGTGAATGCCTGGATGGATGTGAACGGGTACAGTTAATGAAAAATGCTGCACACTTCGAAACGCCACACAGCAACGGCAAGAGTTCTTGAACATACCTGTGAGTCCGTAGCGAACGCACTTGTTCATCGCGTTTGTCAAGTACTTGGCTCGAATTTCTGAATGACAGCAACATATTACAATAATCAGTCGCGTTGTAAGATAAAGCGCATACCAAGGCACTGCAAGTTGCACTTTGCGACTCACCTTCCGAGCTTTCCTGCGTGTGGTTTGCGACGAGGTTGACAGCCTACAACAGCACAATGCCACATCAACACCGTGTCAATCTTCTTTTTACGATCTATTGCATCATGACACAAAGCCAATGCAAGCCACAATACAAGAACTACGTACCGACTCTCGAAGGATACCAGTCGCGCCGTTCTCATCCGTATCGATACTCCCCGACTCGATGTCATGCGATTTCTGCGTGATGTCAATACCCGCGACCTCCAGCGCCTTCGTGTTGGTCGACACGATGTGCCAGCACGCACGGTGGAGCAGCACCGGTCGGTCCTTGATCACCGCGTCGATATCGTGTCGCGATGGATAACGACCCGACGACGAGAGCTGATCCTGCTCCCAGCCAAAGCCCACGACCCACGCTTTCTCTGGGTACGCGGCGTCGTACTTGCGCAGACGCTCGGCAAAGTCTTCGAACGACGTGCAGCCCGTGAGGTTGAGGAACTCGTCGCTCTCGCCCATGTAGTAGGCGTGGATGTGGGAATCGTGGAGCCCAGGAAGCACGAGCGCACCGCCCAGATCCTCCGTGTGTGCTGCTGCTGCAGATGCGTTCGCTGGTGCTTGTCCAGATCCGACTTGGAGGATCCTTCCGTCTTCCGTCACGAGCATCCACTCCGCGAACGAGTGGCGCTCTGTCGCGGACGCGGCGGCTGGGGGTTCGTTCCATTGCCAGATCTTGCCGTTCACAAAGAGATTCGACATGGTGTTGGTGCTGCTGTGGACAAGCGAGTGGCTCGCCTTCTTGCTATTCTTGTGGCGGATCTTCAAGTGAACCACGCATCCGAGTTTGATTGAGAAGCTTCACATTCATGGTTGCCTGGATGTCAAGCGTGATGGTCAGCTATACTTTCGTCACGCGACCTGCAACAATCACCCCTTATTTAGCAACTGATGCAAGACTGTACAGTGCCGGAAATAGGAATAGGTTCAGTGACATTTTTGCTACTTTTCAGCCAACAATTGGGTTGTTTCAGCTCTAATTTTACTCAATCGTAGTGCAGGCAAAGACGAATCAAATGGCGTTCTTCATTCACAAATCCGCC